>JALXFT010002762.1:0-34670 GCA_023376895.1 Aspiorhynchus laticeps | reverse complement strand
AAGTGATTTAGTCAAGAGCAGTGAGAGATTTTCTCTCTCTGTTGTTTGATTAAAAGGAATGACACGTTCCCTGAACTACATTTCTGCAGCTATTGTTTAAATGAAAACGAAAAGAGGCAGTGGTGTTTCATATCATATTTCGTCTTATTGTAAATATAGCGAGGAAAATTGCAGTAACCAAGGCGAGCTGACTGATGTTATCAAGTACGCTGCTGTTTGCAGAATTACCGAAATTTGCGGAGTTTGGTATTGAGAAATGCCTGCATACCTACGTCACCAGACTATTTGCCTAATCTTCTCGGTACTTTAGACCGCGATGGAAACGCAGACAGCAACAAGTCTGCAGGAAACAAAAGTTCCTGGGAAAAAAGTTCTGGGACAAATTGTTCCTGGTAATTTCGGTGGAAAAGCGACTATAGGCTATAGGTTTGTGTCAAAAATACTCACTCACTCTATGAGCAGCGGATTCATGTGTGCACGCCTCTCAGACCGCAAAAACAGTCTCACAGAATACAAGTTACTATTGAAGAATAAAACATCATTAGCATGTGCTAATGGTAAACAAAAAGAGCATGATGAAGCACAGTTTAGCAGGTGTACTTTTTATGTTTGCTGACAAAAGGAAGCTGTGAAAGGGCATGATAAAGAGTTTGAGGTAAGCAGTTTTAAGTTTCTGCGCCGTGTCGCGTTGATCAACATGCCATTTCATGTAGCATTATTATTGGCTGGTCAGTAGATGTAGGTCGTAGCAGCAAACACACTGTGCGATGATCATGCTGAATTTCTGACACTGTCAGAAAATGATCGTAGGCTATCTCTGGTCGCAAGACCGTGACAACGGCCGTCTTTGAACCTCTCTCACTGTATGACATAGGGCCCCCGTTTAGGAGCCACAATCACAGAAATCGCCACGATTTTTCCACGATGACAATCTTTTGTCTGGGACAGCCGAAAATCATGCAGTGTGTAGAAGGCTTAAGAGTGATAAAGAAGATAGTCCAACATATCTACCGGTTGACAAATTTCAACTGGTTAATTGTGTCTACCGGTATATCGCCCACCCCTAATGTCAAGTGACATGCTACACAAAATTTGCTACACAAAACAAATACACTAAACACACTAAAAAAAACAATAAAGCACTAAATAAAATAAAAACAAAATAAAACAATGTTAATGCTACACAAAAGTAAAACAAATAAAATAAAAAACAAATAAATACATAAACCATTAAACACTAAACAATAAAAAACTAAATAAAACAAAACTAAACACTAAATAAAATAAATTAAAACAATGTTAAAACAGATGCTACACAAAACCAAAACACCAAATCAACCAAAATCCCCCCAAAACAAACCAAACTAAATCCGAACTATTCAAAACAAAACAAAAAAACAAACACCTAACCAACCGAAAAACAAAATAGATAAAAAAAAAAAAAAAAAATTATGTAGCTAAAACAAGGGTTTTAAAGGGGTCATGACATGTATTTAATTTTTTTTTAATTATTTTAATATGTTCCTTGAGGTTTACTTATAATGTCTTATAAAAAAAATTGCACAAAAAAAACAAATAAGTATGTGGAAAAAAAGATTATTTTCAACCCTCATTCTGAAACGAAATGTTTTAAGGGGCAAGTCCTATAAGGCTTGTCAGGAATCGGCCACTGTCGTGACATAAAAAAACAGTATCAACGCCCCCTTGCTATTGCATGCGAGTATTTTGACAACATTTTGAAAAAAAAAAAAAAAACGGTCATTTCCAGACAAAGCATTATGAAATAATTGACTTACGGTTTGTGATGCAGCAGCAGTCGGATCTAGTACCGCTTCATCTTTCAGCAAATGTTTTTTTGAAAACTTTCCATGACACTGTGCCTCGTTTACAAAACAAAATGCTCTGATCAATCCTCTGACACGATTCGGAGTGCCATTAAAGAAACTATCCACTTGTTCCAAGCACGTGGACTGTATCAGAAAGTGAACGCGTATCTGTATACTGTATCCAGTGTAGACAAGATAAGTAGACAAGATAACAAGACAGTGATTGCAATTTCTATTTGCTTTTGACGCAACACTCGCATTCAGCGTAATCAAGTCACCCATTAAGCGACTGGATGCCAGTGGGCGGGGCCTATGGTGAGAAGATGACTGCACTGAAGGCAGTGTTTATGCAAATGTTTGTACCCAGGTGACATCACCTTGTACCTCAGATCCAAAACGAGCCGTTTTTGGAGCTTTATTAAATAAATGTTTTGTTTATAATGAGGAGGACTTTTTAAGCTATGAAACTTGCAGGATGTTTGTGGTACCAAGACCTCATATATGCCAAAAGATCAAGGCAAATTTGATTTCTCATGTCATGAACCCTTTAAACCAATGACTATCCAGCTACAAAAACAGAAACCAAATCAGCAAAAAAAAAAAAAAGTTTGCTGCACATTGTTTGTTGTGGTTGCATCTAGTTAGAGACAAAACCTGGATTAACAACACTGAAGAGCATATCATTTGTCGATATATGATGTCAAATGGTTGTGTACTTTGCTACAAAAATGCCACTGTGCAGGTCAAGCAGCAAGTTTACAGCTATTAACTAGGTGAACATCTTTTATTAAGCCACCTGCTCAAGCTCCCTCATTGCAGCCAAGTTGCACTGGAACTTCTCCAGGCTCCAGAAGGTGGAAATTCCCAGTTTGGTGTTCTGAACTTGGACCTGCAGTTGGGCGTCTCCACCCTCGCTCTCTTTATCGGTCGCCTCATGTCTGTTATGAAACACAAATTCATGTCTGATTCCATCCTAATACTTTAATGTTTAATAAACCAGAATTTAAAATTACTCACTTATCAATAAATTGACTAAACTCTCACTTTTCTGGTCATTAGTGATTGCTGGAAAGCAATCACTTTTTTTTATAAACGCTGTACTCACAAAGAGCAATTTGTAGCCGACTAACAATCCATAATAAAGGGGGGGGGGGGGGGGTTACTATAGCTGTTTCCATGACTTTATTATTTATTAATTTATTTAAATGAAATTTACATTATACTAAATTATTTTGATACAATTTTTCCTAATCATAAATTCTGATTGGTTAATACTGTAGCAATCTTGTTCCAGGACCAACAAAGATGTTGATCCAGGAACATTAAATCCATTACTTCCACTAAATAACTGTACCTGCTGAAGACTGTGTGTTTCCTGAGTTTGGCACTGATTTTGTTTGCTTCTTCAATCATCAAAGACAGCTTCAAGGCATCCCACTGTGGGTAGGCTGCAAACATTGTACAAAAATATGGTGAATAACACACTGCTAAGAACATCACTGATGGAAAACCCCATGTCTTTTCAATTTAAAGTGTGCATGTACCCGTTTTAGGGGTCTGGGTCATTTTTAGAGCACGTTTTCTCTCAATCTGAGCAAGATCTTCTGCAATCTTCCTCTTCTCTGCTTCAAGTGCCTCTACAATCTTAGCATGCCGGATATTATGATCAGCCAACGCCTATGAAAAAAAAAAAAATCCGAATGAGTCACAAATTAAAAGATGATGAAGCCATCTCTGTATAAACTTGCTAAATAAAGAAACTAAATAATATAAAGTAATATATAATACAGAAATAATATAACTATAAAGTAAGGTAAATTAATATAATATGAAGTAAATAGACTAATCTAAAATAAATAAATAAATAACATAACATAGCTCACTGAACAAAATAAACTGAAAATATTCTGAATAAATACCTTAACTAAAACTAGATCAACTAAAAAAAATATATATATAAATAAAACTAAGTAACTGAATAAATAATTAACCCTAACTGAATAAATATTATAACTATAAAACTAAATAAATAATATGGCAACTAACTAAACATAAGATTAGGTAACTAACTGAATAACTAAAACTAAGTAAATATTACAACTATAGCTAAATTAACTAAACAAAATGAATAACTAAAACGAAATAAATAAATGAATAACTAAAACAAAATAAATGAATGAATAACTAAAACAAAATAAATAAATTAATAAATAAATAAATAACTAAAACCTGTCAAACCTGTCCTCTACTGAAGAAAAGAAAAGTGGGCAGAGGGTGAGTCAATTTTCAGCAAATTTAAATTTTTGGGTGAACTATCCCTTTAAGAAAGAGAAGAGCATCAATTTTGATTTGTACTGGTCTTTCTGTACCTGTCTAGTAGCCTGGGTCTCCATCTGCAGACGTCTCTTATGGCTGGTGACTTCCTGCTCCAGCAGACTCTTTGCTGTCTGCAGTTGCTCTACCTGGCAGACGACCCTCTTTTTATGCAGCTCCTGCTCTCTCTTGCGTTCACTCTCCTCCTCCTGAGGAAGCGTTTGATTAGCTGGAGTCACACATGCTACACACAGACACGTCTGCTAATAGTTTACCAGCTCTCGCTCCAGAGCGTTGATCCTCTCCTCGTACTGACTCTTCTGCTCGCTCAGCTCTTTCTGTGCCATCTCTTTTGCCACCTGAATGCCCTGCATCATCTCCTCTTTGGCCTTCAACCGAGCCGCCTCGATCTCTGCTTCAAGTCTGTGAAGAAAAATTAAGAATGGACCACTCAACATATGTTTTGGCCTTCTTTATGAACATTTTCTTTGATTAATGGTGGGCAATTTTACAGTTCTTTCACATGAAAGTAAAATGAGTTGCTGTAGAGGTAAATATGGAGCTTGTACTCACTGAGCTCTCTGAGCCGACAGCAGCTCGTTTTTAGCGAACTCAAAGTCCTTCTGAACATCTCCACTGCTCCAACAGGACGCGCGCTTCCCGCTCTGAACCTCAGCGGGGTGGTTGAACCGAAAGTAGTGATCTCCTCCAAGAATCACACGGTCTCCCTGAAATAAAAAGTCAATAAACAAATAAACAGTTTGATGATTTATGTGAAGGTTCTCAGAACATTTGAGAAGTTTGGGATCAGAGCCGCGGCAGGAACTCACGTGGTGGAGAATGGTGTACTCAGACACAAGATGTCCATTCACAAAGGTCTTGGCGTTTGGCATCGGTTTAATGCTGACGGTACCTTTCATACTGGAGATGACACTAAAAACGCAATTAAAAACAATAAGACTTATTGGAAAATGTATTAATCGATATTAGATATTTAACTGTTTGTGCACAACATTTGATTTCCATTACTTTTGTCATTGTTAATATTTTAAGCACTAATAATTTACTGTAAAACACTGTAAAATGTAATCTTCAAGATCAGCAAATCTCAAAATGAATATCCATTTTTCATACTGTACATTATAATGTTGTAATGCCTAAATTAACAAGCATTAAAATTTTAATTTAAGTGTTTTATTTTTAATTTACTTACACAAAAGAAAACATATATATATTTTAGTGTGTGTATGTGTAATTTTGTTTTACACACATTTTTTTTTTTTTTTTATATATATTTTTTTTATATCAATCAGCCATTTATCCATTTATAAAATAAATTTCCTATATGTCAGCAAATATGTAAGCAGTTTTATTTTTATGGTGATTTTGTCATTTTTGAAGCTTAAAAGACTCATTATTCAAAACATCTTCTTTTGTGTTCCTTGAAACAGCATTATTTATACTATTATTAGTATTTATTAATATTTTAAATGAGCTTTTATATGAATTAGCTTATTTTTTAGATTTTGAGCTTTTTATATTTTAGTTTATGATTAAGTAATTTAGTTATGTGCTCTTGTCATTTTTACACACACACACACATATACATATATATATAGCTTTATTTAAGTTTAAGTAATTTTAGTACTTCAATTTAACAATTTCAGTTCTATGTCAGTTGCCAAGACAAAGTCTTATTTTCATTTTTTAAGCGTAGGTATTTTATCTAATATTTTATTTCAGTTCTATTTCAATTACTGAAAATGATTTTTAAATGAGTTTTAGTTGAAGGGATAGTTTACCCAAAAATGCAGATTCTGTTATTATATACTCACCCTCATGTCGTTACAAATCTGTATAAATTTTTTTCTTCTACTGAACACAAAAGAAGATATTTTGAAGAAGGTTACCAAACAGGTGACGGTAGCCATTGACTTCCATAGTATGGGAAAAAAATACTATGGAAGTCAATGGCTACCAGCAAATGTTTGGTTACCAACATTCTTCAAAATATCTTGTTTAGTGTTCAACAGAAGAAAGAAACTCATACAGATTTGGAACGACATGAGGGTGAGTATATAATAACAGAATTAGCATTTCTGGCTGAACTATTCTTTTAAATGTACAAATCCAATCAATTTTAAGATGATTTAAACAAATCAAAATGAAGTGAATGATGGAGTGGTAGTAGACTGTGGACGTGACCCGTCTCACCAGTGCTCATCAGCGATGAGAGCTCCAGACAGCTGGATGTCGTGGGCCGACTCAAACTTGAGCTTGCCGACCTTGGTCTCGCCCTCTTTAATCATGTACAGCAGCATCTCTGACAGCTGCGGATCCTCATTCAGGTTCACAAGGTTAGGCAGCCGATTATCCACTTTAAATGTGACGCCGGCACGCTGAACAAGGTACAGCGAATAAACAGATGAACAAAGTGAAGAAAGAGAAAGAAAATGGCCATGAAACCCATTTGAAAAGCTCATCGATCCATCACACACTGAATTCTGACCGTTCTTTGCAAGTGTGGGGCCAATCATTACCTGCAGCTCTTTGGTTTCTTCACGCTTCCTCCTCTCTGCCTCTTCCAGTCTTTCTTTCCATGTTCTGCACATATTGAATGACACAAAGATTGTAAAACCTTGATAGGTACATAAAAACATCTGTCAAAGGACTATTCAGTCTTTTATGTGTAAAATGTTTTAACACACTAACTGCAAGTATGTGACAAAGTTTTATATTACAATAAAATTAGTTCTGTCAAAGGATTAATCGCATCCAAAATAAAGGTTTTTGTTTACATAATATATGTGTGTGTACTGTGTATATTTTGTATATATATATATATATATATATATATATATATAAAAACACACACACATACAGTATATAGTTTGAAAATGTTTACATGTATATATTTACTATATATATATATATATAATATATATATATAATGCATGATTATATATAAAGTTATATATAAATATATATATAAATATATTTAATATATAAATGTAACATTTTACTTAAATATATACATGCATGTGTGTGTATTTATATATACATAATAAATATACCCAGTACACACACATATATTATGTAAACAAAAACTTTTATTTTGAATGCGATTAATCACGATTAATCCTTTGACAGAACTACATAAAATAACACAAAATCGCCAGGAAATGTGTTTTCAGCTTATTCTATTCCAAAACCACCTTCCCTAACCTCACACTAAACCTGGCTACGGGCTGCGAATTTTTGCACTTTAAAGGAATGAGAAACATCGGAGAAGTTACAGTTTTGTTTGAGGCAGGTTACTCCTGAACTCTTCTATATTTTAGTAAATATTTCGGTGAACATTGGCGTTTGTTGTTACAGTGGTTCAAATGAAGGTAAAGGATTAAAATTCATTATATTTGTGTTCACTTCAAGAAGAAACATGATTATTTTAAAAAGCTTGATTATTTTTTTATCTACATTACTGTCTAAAAGCTAAGGGTCAGTAAGATTTTCTTTTTTTAAGGAGAAGTCACTTATTTACATTTACATTTATGCATTTAGCAGACGCTTTTATCCAAAGTGACTTACATTGCATTCAAGTTACAGTTTATTTTACATTTGATCAGCTCTTGCTTTCCCTGGGAATCGAACCCATGATCTTGGCGTTGCTAGCGCCATGCTCTACTATTTGAGCTACAGGAAAATTTATGCTCACAAGTCTGCATTTACTTGATCAGAAAGACAGTAAACACAGCAATACTGTGAAATATACTTAGAATTTAAAATAACTTTTTTGTATTTTAACACGTTAAAATGTAATTTATTCCTGTGATCAAAGCTGCATTTTCAGCATCATTACTCCAGTCTTCAGTGTCACATGATCCTTCAGAAATCATTTTAATATGCTGATTTGCTGCTCAAGAAACATTATTATCAGTGTTGAAAACAATTGAGCTGCTTAATATTTTTGTGGAAACTGTGATAGACTTTTTCAGGATTGTTTGATAAGTAGAAAGTTCAATAGAAGAGCATTCATTTAAAATATAAATATTTTGTAACAATATTAATGTATTTACTGTCACTTTTGATCAATTGAATGTGTCGGTAACACTTTATAATAACTGCACAACATTAGTTAAGCATTAGTAAATAGTCAATCCAGCCTTTATAAAGCATTGTTCCAGCATTAATAGGCATTAGTAAGCATTTCATAAATAGAGCTATAAATGTTTTGTTCTTGACCGCATATATATATAGAACAAGAACAAAACATTTATAGCTCTATAAATGAACATTTTTATATATATATAAAATGTTCAATAATTGTATTTTCATGCTTTATTAATTATCAATTTAACATTTCTAAATTATTACGTTATTTACAAACCAGTTATTTAGGAGTTGTCAGTGGTTCATAAGATCATTTAGAAAGTGTAAGCAAATGATTAATAAACTATTTAAATGTACGTTTATAAATCTTATTATTTAGACACATCATAATTGTTCAGTGTGTTAATAAATGCTTTATTAACACATATTCCTGCTGTGATTCATGATTAAGTCAGGTAGTTATAAAACATTTAGTAGTTGCCAGCCATCAATATTTGTGAGCTCATCTAAAGTGAGGATTATTTATACCTTGTAAAGCATTTACAAAGGAGATTTAAAGGCTCATTTATCTTCCAAACAGAAAAGTTAAACAAACACAACACAGAGGGATACAGAACACAAATATTTTTTCAAGATGCAAAGAATGAAACCGTACAATTGTACACTTGATAAAAAAATGAAAAATAAACCTCTGCAATTTCATTGAAAAAATAAAAAATAAAATAATTTCATTTTTTTGCATCTTGAATTAAATATTTCTGAGTTCTCTATCCCTCTGTGTTGTGTTTGTTTATTTTTTCTGTTAGGAAGATAACTGAGCCTTTAAATCTCCTTTATAATAGATATGCTTATAAATCAAGAACGAGGCATTTATAGCTGTATTTATAAACTGCTTACTAATGACTATTAATGCTGGGACAATGCTTTATAAAGGATGAACTGACTATTTACTAATGCTTAAATAATGATTCATAGCGTGCAGTTATTATAAAGTGTTACCAATGCGTCCTTGCTGAATAAAAGGTTTTTTTTAATGCTGATTTACCCCACATTTTATATTTATTATTCATAATATATTTATATAATAATATATTAATTATTTACTAATATTTTATGTATAATAAGTGCATTGCGTTATTCTATAAACAGTTTACATAAATTAGATTATTATATAAACAGTTATTTTTTATATAAAATTGTATTGTTGTTATATTTAAATTTTGATAATAATAACAGCAGTAACAATTCAGCCTTTTATGCTATTACAAAGCATAGCATAGCAATTACTTTATTCTGATAACACCTGCTTTCAACATTACAATTAATTCCCGAAATACATAATCAAGCTTCTCCATACTAGATATTCCTCATTAAATATACTGTTAAATATCACTGAAACAATCAATTAAATATCACTGAATTAATGATGAACTGACTTTAACTGAAAATTAAGTGTTTAATACACTCTTGCATTAATACACACTATTTTCCTATTTAATACTGTAAAGCTGCTTTGACACAATCTGTATTGTTAAAAAGCGCTATATAAATAAAGGCAACTTGACTTGTTTGATTTGAAAATCAAACGGGATGTGAACAGCGCTTTCTTTTATTTTCACTGTATAATGCGAGTCATAACCCTGAGTTTTGTAGTTTATATCCACACACCTGTGAGCCTCGGCCATTTCATGCTCCTGTTGAGAGAGTTTAGTCTTAAGAGAGGCGATCTCTTGCTGAAACAGTCTCATTTTCTCAGGCTCGATGCCTTGAGAGCTCATCTGAGCCGCACGGAGCTTATCCACCTCTGCTTTCAGCTCTGGACAGAGATTCAGAAAATATGAGTTATGGCACACATTCTTAATAATGTACAAAAAATAACCTATGTAAATAAAATAATAGTAAAATAAAATATATAATAATAATACTTATTATTATAATTGTATATACACAAAAAAATAACTTCACTTAAGATAAGTAAAAAAAACAACAGACATTTTAATTTTTGTCAGAGGCAGTACAGAACAGAAATCACTGAGGATGCCCTCTAGGGGAGAGGTGTGGCACACTGTTTTTCTAACACACCCCTCCTGACGAGTATGACAGCTGACAGACAGACAGAATACAGAGCTGTAACCGTTCCTGACCTCGGATCAGTTTGGCGTTGGTGTCCTCGTTGACTTTGGCTATGTTAATGATCATACGGGCCTGCTGGGCGTAGCGTAACGTGCTCAGGCTCTCCTCCATGTTACTGGCTGCAGGGCTCAGGGTGGCGATCATGGCCGTCTTGGAGTTTCCACCGAGGCTTTCCTTCAGTAACCTGAACACAAGAGGGAGCTGGAGCACTTCTGCTGCTTTTGTCAGCAAACAATCCTGCATGTTGTGCCATATTTTATGAATTTAATGAAAATTTTATAAATGTGGCTGGTATTATTGTGTACAATTCATTAGTACCCTTATTGTTAGTGCCCAGCCTTTAATTAAATGTTTATTTATTCCTTTTTATTTAAATTACTATTTTGGGAAATTATCATTTAATTTTTTTAATGTAATTTTGCTGCACTTCTGAAACTATTTTCCCCTTTTTGCTGAGTAAACAAAGACCACACTAGTGTGATATTATTATTATTATATAAGTTACATTTTTATTTAATAATGTAACTACTACATAAATTTTATAATATAAATATAATTCTATTACTGTATTATATCAGTTTTTTTCTATTTTATTTTTTTGTGTAATTTTCAGCACTTCTAAAATTATTTCCACTTTGGTCGAGCAAACAAACATATGATAAAATGTATAGACGTATCTAAAATAAAGAAAATGTATAATAACATTTTTAATTATTATATTTATGCAATTACTTTATAAACATTACTGTTGTTGTTATTACATAAATGTAATGTATGTAACGTAACTAGAGAAATTGAATATAAACATAATTCTATTTTATTATTATTCTAATTATTATATTAGAATTTTTTTACAATTACAATTTTTAATGTAACTTTCTGTATTTCTAATAATATTTTCTACTTTTGCTGGGAAAAGAAAGGCCACACTGATGTAATAAAATAATATTATGTAATAAAATTATATTATTTATTAATATTATCAATAATGCCAATAATATTAACCAATCATCTTATAGTTTACTCTAACAAAGAGTATTACCTTCTCTTGAAGAAATACTTTAGAACAATTAGAGACAAAGAAAAAAATAAATTCTGTGTATTTTCTAGGTATGAATGGGTGGGGAAATGAATTAAATTAAAAATCACACTGAAATTCCTTGACATCAGGGCCTTGGAAATGTATTACATTGCTGAAGCTTTGTTGTTGTTTAATGTTTTAATTCAAATTAACAAAACTGCAATGAAATACAAATTCATAAGCAAAAGCTTCTCACCATGTGAGCACTGACTCTCTGTAAGGGGTGAAGACTTTCTTTCTGCTCTGAGCCTGTTCTGAGAGTGACGAGATCACCTTTCCCAGCGTGAGCAGAGACTTGTTGATACTCACTCCCTCCTGGGAAAAATTAAAAAAAAATCACATTACAAATGTGCAAGATTTAAGATTTCAAGATGCATTGCATTATTTAGTAAAGTAAGTATTACAATCCAATTCACCGCTATTTAACATGTACAGAACAGTAAGCAGCAGAATGCACTGTGGGTAATCATGACAGAGAATAAACAGAGCTACTGCATGCTGGATTACCCTGAGCCGGTCTCCACTGGTCTGGGCTGAAGTACAGCGCTCACTTCCTGCCAAATCCACCAGATTTATCCGGCTGGTGATGCAATGATCGTGCTCCTCTTCCTCCACAAACTCTGTCTGTGCACATGAAAACACAATCATATAACTATAACTATCACAAACGCATCATTAAATTATTCATATGTTGTCTGATGTAAAAGCAGCATCTCATTGCAAATAAATCTGAGGGTCTTACTTTAGTTTGCGCCATGACCAGAGTGAAAACAGAGTGTGATCTGGAGCTTTTATCGTTCATGCCAGTGGCGGCCGTGGCTCTCTGTTTGTTACCGAGTGCAAGCCAAGTCTGTGAAGATGGGGGAGGGAAAATGTAATTGATGGTGTGAACAAAAATAATATGTAATGAATGTAAAAAGTGAACAGACACCTTAAATTACCTGAATATCAGCATAAGATGTGACTACGTTCCTGAAAGAGAGCGTAGAGATTAGTGACAGAGGCACAAAACAAAAAATACAATTAAATAAAATAAAAAATTAAAAAACACAACAAAAGAAAGGAACTCAAAACCAAAAAACTAACCACCACAACAACACATTTCATGAAATAACAAAAACTAAATAAAATAAAACCAAAAGACAACCAAAAAAACAACATAAAATAAAACAAATCACAACAAAATAATATAACCACAAGACAACAAAATAAACCATAAAAAACAACAAAATAAAATAAAACAAAAATAACAACATACAAATCCACAAGACAACAAAATAACCTAAAAACATCATAAAATAAAATACAAAAACAACAAAACAACATAAAACAACAACAAAAAACAAAATAACGTCATAAAAAACACAAGCCAACAAAATAAACAAAAAAAACCTAAAAAAACAAACAAACAAAAAAACACAAAACAAAATAAAATAACAACGTAACAAAATAACAAAAAACAAGAACACAACAAAACTAAAGAAAAACAAAAGACAAAAAAAAGAATTCCATGGCCATAGTAATCCTGGCATTTAAATGAAATGTTTGCTTACGTGGACAGGTCTGCAACATAAGGCCCGTAGACAGGATGTTCTCTCACACGCAGCTGGAAAAGGCAAGAAAAGGACTGAATTGCTGAACAGATCAATAAGGAAGACAAATAAACTACGAGACATTTGTAACATTTAATATGTTTTACTGAGTTGTTGCACTTACAGGCATTTTCTTCTGGTTTTGTTCGTCCTTTGCCACCAGCAAATCGTGGATTTTCTCATTGTACACCTCAAAATAGCTCATCTCCAGATGGCAGGAGATCTTGAATATAAATAAACCTGAATTTAGAACGGTCAAACAAGCCATATTTATAATTCAATCATAAATTGTAAATTAATAATCAACACATGGGGCAGTAACCTCTTTGGTTTCAGTTCTGGACAATCTTGAGAAAAGTTCCTTGCAGAATCTGGGAATAACGCCAGCCTCTTCACCAAAACCCATCATACTAGAAAACATCCAAAATGGCACTTTAAAAATATTGATCTGAATAGTTATTATTATTACTACATTTATCAAAAAAATGTGGTTTCTAAGAGAATCGTCACTTACGTGTAGGACTTTCCAGAACCCGTTTGGCCGTATGCAAAAAGACACGTATTAAATCCCTCAAATGCTCTTTCAAGCAAGGGCCGAGCCAGTTTTTCATAAACCGTCTGCTGACTGGCAAAACTTGCATCCGATTCATTGATGGAGCAAAAAGAGAAGTCAAAGCTAAATGTGTAGTTTTGTTTAGTATCTGGATGCTGCACAACAGTTTCTTGGTTGTTCATGAAGATCACCTGACGGGTTTTCTCATTCTTCTCCCTGTGGACACACAAAAAAAACAGCGAAACTTTTAGTACAAGTAAGTGGCACTTTGCACAATGATATTAAAATATAATGATATTAATAAAATATTATATATATAGAAAAATATTTTAAAATGTTATTATTATATTGTATTTTTATAACAATTAATATTATTACATAATATCACAGTTTACCCCAAGAGGTCAAACTAAATACTAAAAAAAAAAAAATTATTACAAAAACACAAATAAATAATAAATAACAATAAATAAATATTTTTAAATAAATAGTAAGTAAAAAATTTAGTATTTTAAATAGAATATTTTAGAACGGGTAACAGGGTTGACTGTTGGACCGCTGTTGGTTTATAATTAGTGATCATTTATTCATTTCCAAAATAAAATTTGCCAAAAATGAGAAACAATATTTATATGATATTTTTCTTTAAACTAAATTACATAAAAGGGTTAAACAATTAAGACTAATGAATGCTGTCAAAATTACAATATGCATAAAAATTAAGAAAAAAATTATCATTATTTCAGATGCTTGTCTGTCTTACAGCTAGGTCCAAATGATGTCATTACCTGGGTGTCACAATTTCATAATATTTTTAACAAAAGGGGAAATCATGCAGTAACAGGGTTGCATAAAACAAATATTACGTTTGTTGTAATTGGAATAAATTGTAAATCAAATAAATTATACAAATACACATACAGTAAATAAATTATCTAGATAGTTAGATATAGATATATATATCTTTTGAGATTTTATTTCATTTTTAATTAGGTTTTATACACTTAGACAGTCATGGTATGATTTTTTCAAGTTAACAGATTTGTACACTAAAATATGCCTCAAAACAACATGCTGCTAAAATAAAAGTTTAGAAACATTTCTTACCTTGAACTGAAGGGTCTAACTCGAACCGCGACAGTGACCGCACTGTTCTCCATCTTCAGCTCTTGAGGTCGTGGAGCACTTGTTCTGCTCACAGCTTCAAGAGGAGCATGTCCTTCAGCAGGAGCAGCTCTAGGAGCACTGGTTCCTCCATGAGCTGTGGAGCTCATTAGGGCCGGAGGTCTCCTCACCTGTGATGAGGGTGCCATGTGCCTATTTAAACCACCAGTCTGAACCCTCTCACCGCCTGCTCCATATGTTGATCTCATGGTGTCAGTGCTCATCTGTCTTGCTGCTGCAGTTGTGGGTTTGGTAGATGTGGGTCTAGATGCATCTTTACCAGCCAGCCTCTCAAAGACGTCTCTCTTGACACTTAATTTCTCAAACTGGGTTCTTCTTGTAGGTGTCGAAACGGTTTTACCCTCCTCATGGGTGGCACGGACCTTCTCAGAGCTTGTTTTCTGAGCACCCCATGAGGTTTTCCCAGGTGTTTTGATGGTTTCGTGGGTCTCTCTTGCTGGATTGGGTTCGGTCAGGACTTTGGTTCTGTTTATGGACCCCGTTCTGGTCCGGCGCTGAAGGGTCAGGCGTTTCTCTCCTCTTTGGTTCTCCTGTGTGGTTTCTTCATGGTGGTTTGCAGTGGTTCTGCTGCTGGGTTTTCTCTGAAGAGTGAGTCTGACACCAGAGGATGGTGTTTTGAATGTGTTTTCTCCACATTTTGGGAGTGCTGAGATCACATAAGTCCTGTTGACTTCTTTGGTTTTATTAAAAGATGAAGTGGTCTCTACTTCTTTTGATCCATCCATCATTGTATGGGTCCAAAAACAAGACTTTTGACCATAAGATTGTCTTAAAATTGTCGCACATGTACTTCTGTCCACAAATGTAATTGTTGTATAATAACGAGAAAACCGAGGTGAATAACCTGTCAAATGACTTAACAATATTTTGATATTAAATTATATTAAAAATGTTTACGTGAACCCATAACGTTAACTAAAACTGACCTGGAAGTGTTGATGTCCTGTTTTGCAAACGATTAAAAGTAATTTTGTTTATGGATTAAAAAACGCAGTCTTTTCTTCTTCTAGTTTACTAGCGTTACCGTTGCGACGGTAAGAAAGTAACAGACTGAACGCCGCCTCAAAGCGTCAATAAAAACAACAACTCACTGTCTGCTCACCGCCATACTGCCGCTCTAATTCAAAACATGTAGGCGTGCTGTGATTGGTCAGCTCAGTTTGACGCAAAGGCGCGTAGAAACGCTCATCTACCAACAGATGGCAGTGTCTCAGAGTGATACGGGTGCCAAAGTGTGTGTGTGTGTGTGTGTGTGTGTGTGTGTGTGTGTGTGTGTGTGTGTGTGTGTGTGTGTGTGTGTGTGTGTGTGTGTGTGTGTGTGTGTGTGTGTGTGTGTGTGTGATATTTTTGTTTGTAAAATAATGTGTAGTATGAAAATATATATTAATGATATATTATTTTATATGTGAATGACTAAATAAATAACTACAATAATAAGAAATGAAATAATCCACTGTTGAAGATGAACCTCTCTAATGCTATTTGTAACTCTAAGAATGAAGATATATTTTTCTCATGTTATTTAAGTTTTTTTTTCTACATTTTTGCTGTCACACCATAGAACACAGTCCAATTTTTATTTGTCAACATCCCATATATATAAACACCGTATATATTATATATATTAAACTGTACAACATTTTACTGCCTTTACTTTATGCTTATTTAAATAATAATAATAATAATAAACCTTTATTGATTTTGCAGCTTTGTTTTCTTTTGCTTATATCATTACTTTAAAAATTATTTTTATTTAAAAACTTTTTTTTTAATTCAATTTACGGTTTATTTAAACTTTACAGTAGAAAATGCTGAATCTAACAAAAAAAGCTAACTTTCAAGGTGATTCAGGTTACACACACACACACACGCACACATATATATATATATATATAGTTAAATTTGACTTTCTCTGCTAATTTTAATTTTAGTATCTCAATCATACAATACTTTACAGTAAAATTACATTTATGAAACAGATAGTTCCGGTTGATTCTGATTGGTTGAGTCACATTCACCTTTGTTTACGTCTGTGTGTTGCTTGGCAACCACTTTGTTGCAACCACAACCGTTTCTGAGGAACTACATTGTTTGGTGGAAGAAGAATGTTTTTATTAATATCATTACATTTTATTTGCTTTGTTTTATTTTGTGAAACCTTGCTACATATATGGAATAACCGTTTTATAAAGCAATAAGCCCCGTGAAGCCGTGGTTTACAGTGAATTTATAACAACTAAGGGGGTCCGCTTCGCGTCGTGCCTAACAACGCCCCTTAGCTGTTAGATTCACTGTATAGCTTCACGGGGCTTATTGCTTTAGTATTGTCCTATAAAATATCATAAATGTATAAGGTACAGTAAGCAATTAACAGGTTTTTAATCCTAGTATTTTTATATACTTTTCCATCAACATTACTGACATTTCTACCATGTGGGTTGACATTATTATTGTGTGTGTGTAATTATCAGAAGAGACAATTTCTTCATTCACTTGTAGCGTTTATTGAAAATACAAATTACAAAAGCAGCAACAAAACATTTACTAATAAATATCTCTGCTTGTTATTTGTTGGCAGATCTTTTGTCATGCTTCCTGATGATGTCGATGAGGTTGCTCTTGGATACGATGACGTCCTGTGTGCGGCTGCTCCTCTGTCTGGCTCTCCTCTGCTGTTCGTGCAGATGTGGTGAGTTGAGGAGCTGTGGCGGCAGGATGGAGCCCGTGGGTTTCACTCTGTTCACAATGTCCAGAAACAGACGCTTGTTGTTGTTATTCATGAAAGTGATGGCGGTGCCTCTGTGGCCCAGTCGACCCGCTCGACCAATCTGAAAGATTCATAGTGTCGTTAAAGAAATGAGAAGCACCAGTGTGTACGTGTATTTATGAAGCATGTCATACCTGATGAACGTATTCATCCATGTTAGCTGGCATGTCAAAGTTCACTACCAGCTTCACATTGACCAGGTCCAGTCCTCTACCAAGAATCCCAGTGCTGACCACCACTTCAAACTGGCCCTCGAGAAGACCCTAAAAACATCAACAATATTTAATCCATACTCATTATTTATTTATTTATTATAAATTCATAATTATGTCTTATTTTTAATGGACAATAATTCAAAAATATTAAATATAAAAATATATAATATCATATTTTTTAAGATATTTTTTTCATTACCTTTACAATTTTGTTGCGTTCCCACTGCAGCTTGTCGGAGTGGATAGCGACTGCGTTTAATCCCATGACCTTTTGCACAGCTTCACACAGCAAATCAGCCCCAAGTTTGCAGTCCACAAACACAACTACTGGAGGCTGGTAGAGCTTTGTGTCCTGTGAACACACACACAAAAAAATCACAATGCAGATCATATTCTAATGAAAACAAACCCCAAAATATGTGCATTTGTATTAAATTCATATGATATTTTAGTTTTCATTCACAGTAAAAAAAAGAGTTTAATTCCAATGCTTACAATTACAATAATAATATTTAAACATTAAATAAAAATGATTTAAAAATAATTGAGCAATAATATTTTTTTTCTATTTTTGATGGACAATAATTATAAAACATTAATTATAATATTAATACATAATATATTTATGTATTTATTTATCCATTTAATTTCACATTTATTAATTTTTGATTAACAATTATTTTAAAATATAATATAATATTTATAAACAGTTTGTAAGGTACAATAATGTTTTAATAATTTCTTTAATATTTATTAATTCATATTTATCAACTTTGTTAATATATTTTTTATGGACATTTCAGTTTAAAATGAAATAATATTCATAAAGTTTTTTATTCTTTTTTTATTCATATTTCTAAATATGAACTTATTTATCAATTGTTATTTCATATTTCATATTAATGGACAATTATTCAACAAGAATTGCGTTTGTTTATTTATTTTTATCTATTTCATATTCATGAAGTCATATTTAACATTTATGTTATTTCATATTTCTGATGGACAATTGTTCTAAAATATTAAATATAATATTAAATAAAGACTCATATTTATTAGTTATTTAATATTTCTGGTGGACAATTGTTCTAAAATGTTAAATATATATTATAGTATTATTATACATTATAATATAAATATACAATATTTATTTGTTTTAATTGATAATTTCCTGGAGGTACTAATTTTACTTCCACGGCCTGTGATTTATAAATGCTCCATTTCCTGCTCTCCGTCTCTGGTAAGAGCCGTTGCTAGTTTTCCTGGAGCAAAGCCATTTGAGGACCCACCCATTTCCTCTGGAGAGGAGGGCAAAGATCCACTCTAACTGCATCTCTGTCAACAAGTCAGTCGACAGAAGCTTTCAATTCAGATTATTTTGTATTTAAATCTGAATGTTTTTTAAATCAACTTCCTGTTGTCACAGAAGAATCGTACATAACACCAAAATACAATAACACTGAATTTGAATGTGGCTTCTACAGTATACTCACATTTAAAATCTCAAAAAGCTTCTTTTTCTTTGACGGCTCCTCCACCCAGAGGACTATCTGACGGACGTTGGCGCAGGGTTGGTTCTTCTGACCGATGGTAATGGTCACGGGGTCGCGGGTGAGACGGGCCGCTAGCTGCTCTGTTCCTGTGGGAATGGTGGCTGACGTCAACAGCGTCTGATGCTCTTCAGGGACCTGCTCCAAAACTTCTAGAACCTGTTGCTGGAATCCCATCTTCAGCATGGTATCTGCCTTTGGAGTTTTTGAGAATGATATCAATAATAACACTGATTAAAATATGTATAAATAATAAATACAACATAAAAGAATGATAAATAAATAACTGTATTAATAAATAAATACACAATTAAAACAATAAGTACAACCAAAAAACTAAAGAATAAACAACAAATAAATAAAATATAATAAATACATGAATAAAACAATGAATGAATGAATGAAAAATAATAAAACATAAATAATATATAAAACATATATAAATAACACAGTAAATTAATAAAACAATACATAAAATATAGTAAATAAAACACAATAAATATATAAACAAATAAATAAATACATAACACATAATAAATAAAACATAAAAGAATGATAAATAAATAAATGTAATAATAAATAAATACACAATTAAAACAATAAGTAAAACCAAAAAACTAAATAATAAACAACAAAATAAATATAAAAATATAATAAATACATGAATAAAACAATGAATATATGAATGAAAAATAATAAAACATAAATAAATAACACCGTAAATGAATAAAACATAAAATATAATAAATAAAACAAAATAAATACATAAATATAATAAATAAAAGATAAAATAATGATAAATAAATAAATGTATTAATAAATAAATACACAATTAAAACAAAAAATGAAATAATAAACAACAAATAAATAAAATATAATAAATACTTGAATAAAACAACAAATGAATGAATTATGACAGTAAATGAATAAAACATAAAATACATAAAATATAGTAAATAAAACACAATAAATAAATACATAAAATATAATATAATAAATAAATTAATTAATGAATAAAATGTAAATAAATAAATCAAACAATACATAAAATACAGTAAATAAATAAAACAATTAAAACACAATAAATAAATAAATAAAACAAATAAACAATGAATAAAATGTAAATAATACATAAATGCAATAAATAAATAAACAATACATAAAATAAAACACAGTAAATAAATAAAACATCATAAATAAATAAATTAAAAACAATCATTCAGTCAGTCAATCAATCAATACCTCATCAACCACAACGACCCTGACGTTATCCAGCCGTGCAGCCTTCTGTTTCAGGATCTCCAGAAGGCGTCCTGGAGTGGCTATTACTATCTGGACAATAGAAGCGCACACAAATAAGGGGATGGTTTCTGATAAAGCTCTTTACTAACAAACATTACTAACCAACAAGTACCTTGATGTTCTGCTTGAGTCGATGCAGCTGAGGGGGTAAAGGCATCCCCCCCACCAGAAGAGCAGTTCTCATGTTGGGCAGACCCATCACCAGCTCTTTCGTCTGCTTCTCTATCTGGATGGCCAGCTCTCTGGTCGGGGTCAGGATGAGACACAGGGGGCAAGACGGAGAAGCAGTTTGGCTCTGGAAAATCAAAATGCACACAAACTGATGTGGAAAGTTTAAATATCATTCACAATAAAACAAGGAACAAATAAATAATTCAATGAATCTATCTAACTTTAATGTGCCATTTCAGCTGTGAGTTTTATATAAAAATGATCCTCATCTGAACTAAGCATTCTGGTTATGAACTTTTCAGAGGAAGTGCACTGGAATAATAGAGCAGTCAGAAATAGAATTGAATATTGGATTACAAAATGCTAATATTAAATAATGTCATCCTTCGTTTTCTTTATTCAGTAAATATATCTACATATCTATACCAATCCATCCATCTGTCAATCAATCTATCTATCTATCTATATGTATATCTATCTATCTATCTATCTATCTATCTATCTATATGTCTGCCTGTCTGTTTATCTATCTATCTATCTAAATTGAATTTAAATATACACTATATTGCCAAAAGTATTGGGTCGCCCCCTTCTAATGAACAGGTTTGACTACTTTAGTCATTTCCATGAGTACAAATCTTAATGTTAAAGCATATAATGATATTCTAGCAAAATTGTGTGCTTCTAATATTATAGCAACAGTTTGGACCGGACTCTTTTCTATTCTAACATGACAATGCCTCTGTGTATAAGACAAGGTTCAAAAAGAAAATGATTGATTCAGTCAGTGTGGAAGAACTTGACTGGTCTGCATAAAACCAAGTCCTAATCCCAGTTTAACACCTCTGGTGTGAATGTAAATGAAGACCTTGAGCCAAAAACTCATCACCAAACACCAATGACTTGTACATATGGGTTCAGTCATTTTAGACACTTCCAAAACTGTTGCAACAGAGATGGAAATACAATTTTTAAATACATGAATTATGTTCCCATCGTTGTTGCCACAGATTTGGAAGTGCATTTTTCTGTTCTAAAGAAGGGGGTGTCCCAATACTTTTGTCTATATAGTGTATGTACAAGTCATTGGTGTTTGGTGATGAGTTTTTGGCTCAAGGTCTGCATTTACAGTCACACCAGAGGTGTTAAACTGGGATTAGGACTTGGTTTTATGCAGACCAGTCAAGTTCTTCCACACTGACTGAATCAATCATTTTCTTTTTGAACCTTGTCTTATACACAGAGGCATTGTCATGTTAGAATAGAAAAGGGTCCTGTCCAAACTGTTGCTATAATATTAGAAGCACACAATTTCCTAGAATATCATTATATGCTTTAACATTAAGATTTGTACTCATAGAAATTACTAAAGTAGTCAAACCTGTTCATTAGAAGGGGGCGACCCAATACTTTTGGCAATATAGTGTATATATATATATATGTATATAATTCTCTCTCTCTCTCTCTCTCTCTATGTATATATACAGTATATATATATATATATATATATATATATATATATATATGTATATGTATATGTATGTATGTATGTATATATATATATATATATATATATATATATATATATTTCCTCAACTATAACATTTCATTTAGTACTGCCATGTAGCACTACTCAAGATATTCTGTACATTAATCAGTACTCAGCCCAATATTTACCCGGAGAGCATGCATGACCACTGGAAGAAGGAAGGCGACCGTCTTTCCAGAGCCTGTATCTGCAGAAGCAATCACATCTCTGCCTCTCAGACCAACAGGCAGCATCTGCATCTGGACGGGAGTGGGAGCCTCATAGCCGGCCTTCTTCAGGTTGAGCCTGAGCTCTGTGGGAAAGTGACCGTGTTCGAACTCTATAATGGGTCTACAGACCTCACTGCCAGCGGTCACTATGGCCAGCTCGGTTTTAACTCTCTCAACCTGCTCCTCAGTCAGTTCAGATATGAAAACATCCTCCTTGTAAGAGTAACTCTGCTCAGTGTCTGCTGCACTAGAGCTCTCTGAACCCTCCTGGAGATCTTTAGAAAACACCTTCTCTCCGAAATCCAAGCACATTTTAGCCAGATGACTGGCTTTACACTCCAGGCTACAGACATCGTTGTCTGTTTTATCGCAGATGTATTCTCCATATCGACCGCACATGACACACACAGGTTCTCCAGGATCTGGCCATCTCTGGTTCTTCTTGAAGGACTTCACTGGTTCCTCCTCTTCCTCTGCGTCTTCTGCCTCTATCTGATTGGGTTCCTCCTCTTTTTCTATATTTACAGTCTCCTCTGGAGGACAGGTGTCAGATGGAGATGTAGAAGCAGTGTCTTCGGGTGTCGCTTTGCTTCTCTTGGGGTTCTGCTGCTGCTGCTGGGACTCTGGGTCTCTCTTGAGCTTCAGCGATCTCGGCATAAACATTTTCTGCCTACATTCACCACGCTGATATTAACTAAAAAAACAAACGAGAAAAAAAGAAAAACGTTGATTATATATCTTGTGGAAACGCGTTGAGTCACATATTTCAGATAAGATCTGTGAACAGAATCGTTTCCGAACGCTCGCGCACATGTGACGTCATGTAAACACGACTACAGAAAAGCTGGGTGTTGTAGTTTTTTAGGGATTTTAACTATTTATCAGTAACCAAATGTTGTGAAGTTTCCTCATCTGTTCAGTTCGGTACGTTAACGTTAAACTTATAATATCCGTTCATAATATATATTTTATAAACTACTAAGATTATGATTTTATAAAGGATATATTTAAGTCTATCTTAATTTATATTTGGCAAGAATTAAAGGTGAGTAAGATTATTTTCCTTTGTTGAGACGAACCTGAATTTTAGATTTATGAAATTCACTTGGGTAGGCATATTGCACTTTTTGTGTTTATTAATGACACATACGACACTATTGTATATATTATATCTACTTAGAATAAATGATAATGATGTGTTAATAATAAAATCATAGCACACTATATTATTAGTATTATTATATTAATTATATTATTATATCGGTTATCCTGTAATATCCTATAATTAAGAAATTAATATTCAGAATTTAAAAAAAGCATATATTTATGTATATTTTCATGTATATTCAGCAAAAATTAAAGGTCACTAAGATAACTTTTACCTTTTATAGATAAAAATTAATTTATTGTACTTATTTTATCTGCTTATAATAAATAAACAAATAAATACAATTTATATAATAAATAAAAGATAAAAGAATGATAAATAAATAAATGTATTAATAAATAAATACACAATTAAAACAATAAGTAAAACCAAAAAAGCTAAATAATAAACAACAAATAAATAAAATATAATAAATACATGAATAAAACAATGAAATAATGAATGAATTAATAAATGAATGAATGAAAAATAATAAAACATAAATAAATAACACAGTAAATGAATGAAACATAAAATACATAAAATACAGTAAATACAACACAATAAATAAATAAATAAAAATACATAAAATATAATAAATACAGTACACTGGGGAAATAATGGCCAATCATTTTATAATGAAGAATCATAGATAGATAGATAGATAGATAGATAGATAGATAGATAGATAGATAGTATAATGATTCTCCATTATAAAATGATCAAATCAATCTTATAAAATGTCACCGGATCATATTTCTAGCACAGTCCCAATTCCTGCCAGGTTGAGGTTGTTGGCGTGTTGGGCGGAGCGCGCATGCGCAGAGGCTCGCTCTTCCACACCGCTGCAGGGAGACCGCAGGACGCTGGACGAATAGAGGGGAATAACCGTAAATATCCAGATGGGAATATGTGGCCAGAGCACGGCGACGTCCTGAAGAACAAGACAAAGACTTTTTAGACAGCGACACCACCACCGCCTCTTCTAACTCGGGATATGAAGGATCATTAGGGAGAAAAACAGCCGAAATCAAATAACGTTAGGGTACCAGAATGGATGAAGCTCTATGAGCAGAACCCCACTTTTATTACCGGATCGGCCCGAAATAGATGTGAAAAGAAGCCCAAACCAGTGTTTGAACCGCGACCTGACACATGTATGTTACAAAATCTGATCTATGTATGACAGAAAAAAGCAAAAGTCTGATTTGATGCGTTGAATTCCTTCGGAGAGATGTCATCGTTGTGAGTGAGTGCTGGATGTGACTCTGCTGCAGTGAATATGGGAGATCTGACCGACTCCAGAGATCCGAAAAACACTTTCATTGTTCCTGCCATCAAGTCTTTTGATCATTATGATTTTAATAGAGCTAAAATCAGAGCCAGCCTCACATGGCTGGTGGCTAAAGCCTTTGGTACAGGTAGGTGGCGTGTTTCTCTTTCTCCACCATCATCTTTGTCTCTTGATTTGATTTCCAATGTGTTGCACTGAATGCATTTGGTATCAATTATAAATAGGGAAATATTTAAATGTAAAAATGTAATTTTAAATACGAATGCATTTTAAAATCTAATATTCAGAGTGTTAGTAAATGCATTTTGCTCATGCATTCCCCTAAAAGAAGGATTTTGTATTAAATTATGTTACATAATGTTAATATTCAACAATGTGTAACTTAATAAACAATTGCATATTAAGTAACTGTTTATTAACTGTATCCACTACTTAATGCTGTAATGTAACATGTTATCCAACACTAACAAAACAAGTACTGCATGGTTTGTAGATATGTACCATTGTAGTACCTTGAAGTACCATGTAAATACCACGGTAAATGTATATGCTAATCATTCAGTGTTATGGTGTTAGCATGTATTGTTAGCATGCCCTAATTGTTAGCCTGCCATCCAATTAATGTATCATTTTATAAACGATACACTTTACATAATATATGCTTTTTTTTTTTGCATTTATATGTCGAAACTAAAGCAGACCCTTGTGAAAAAGAAGTACACTTAAGCAAATTTAGCAAAAAGAGTACGTATTACAGAAATAAGATATTTAAAAGAATATTCTTAAGTGTGAACTGACTGTAATATTTTCAGACACTTAATGTATTATAGTTTAAATTGATATTAAATGCAATTTTGTTGAAGTTCCTTTGAGATATGGCTAAAGTACACTACTGAGTGTACTGACAAGCATTTATGGTAAACTAAAATATATTTTAATGTCATTTCTGTTGAAGCTTGTATATTATGTATTTAAATATATTTTCAGTTACATATTTGTAATTATGAAGTTGCAATTTAGTAAAATATATAAACTTTAAATGTAATATTGAATAAAACAATCAAATAATAATCAAGTAGGCAATGTGCTTCAAATGTTAGTCAATACATCACAATTAAAGCATGACAAAAGATGATTAAAACATAACGATTTAAAATATACTTTCAAGTAAAACACTTAATTTGACATTATTACAAAGTGGATATTTTACAAGTGTACTTAAGTGTGTTTTGAAACAGTCAGGAAAGTGCACTTAAGTGACCTTTTATTTCATTAATATTACATCTACAAGTCCATTTAAAAAAAATATATATATACAAATAAGATTTGAAGTGCGCTACAAGTACAATAACACACTGAAGCACACTTTTTCACAAAGGGATTGATTTGATATCAGAATATCAGTCAGAATATCAATTAACAAGAACCAAAGTGTGATATATGAGTCACAGAGTTCAAAAGTGTTCATTGACACTGTGGTGAACAATGTGACAAAATGAATCATCTCCTAATTTCATCTTCACAGCTCACGTTGTATCCTGTATCTGACCTTATGGTCATAAATGTAGTTATATATTCATATTCAATCATATCGCTTGTCGCTTGACATCTGGATTGACACTGACATCCGGATTTATTCGACAGCTAGCGTTGAGCTATATGTTCAGTTTAACAGCACAGACCCATTGTGATTGGCTAACTGATGACCACCAGCCATCTGGCCTCCTTTAGGTCCTCTTGTCTCATTAAAATGCGGAGTCAGGTCTTCAGGCCCATTCACAACACAAATGACAACTCTTGCTGTCAGAGCGGTTATTGTTTAACATCTTTGATTTAAAGTGACCTTAAATTCGATGAACAAGACCCTGAACTCCAGGGTGAGGATATGGTGATGTTCAGTAGGATGATTGACAGGCCTTAAGGGTGTTATTGACCCGTTTGTTGACTTGAGGTGTAACCTTAGGTCATATGACAGAACATCAGATAATAGCCTACATTTCTCCATGCAAAGAATGATTAAATCAACACATTTTAGTAATATTTAAAGCATAATGTAGCAGGCTTTAAAAAAAAAATGTAAGTATGATGCCAGCAGACCAGTTAAAATGAAATACAAGCAGTTGTTTGAATGAAAGAGAGTTGTCAGCTGAAAGTCCATAAAAGCCTTTCCATTGATCCATTTTGGTCAGTTGGGAAAGATAGAGATAATGAATTGGTCATTTAATGGCATGCACTCTATTTTCGGTTCATCTCTTCAATGCATTCAGCACATTGCTTTCTGAAAACTGACCAAGGATTTATTATTGTAAAAATGAATGCATGAAATAAACTTCAAAGTGAGGAAAAGATGAACTGCCAGGCCAGCTCTCGTTCAAATAGCGAGAGCTGAGACGTCACCAAACACACTATATAAAAGGCAGATAAATTTCACATTTATTATGATAAGTTAATTAATTGAATAGTTCATTTAAGTTAAAAAGTTGGTGTAATTTGTTTTGTAATTAATGAATAAATACTGGCAAAGCTGTATAGAAATAAAAATCTGATAATTAGCAATTTAAGCATGGCTTTTAATTATATTGTAATGGCTATTTATTTTTTATTATTATTATTATCCCAGAAATTAAAAAAAGAAAAAATAATTTAGGTGAGTCATTGTTATTGGTGTTACTGGCCTTCATACATAGTGCGTAGTAAAAATATAATTAAATAAATATTTAATTACAAAATATATGTAAAATATTGTCTTTATGTTGTTTCCACATTAATGTAGAGATTATATGTGAAAATATGTAGAAATCTGTGGGATTATTTAGTGTTTTTATCATAAACATATCATCATATATTTAATCATATATATTTAGCATTTTATTTTTATAAGGCAAATGTCATATACAAAATATTCAAATGTAATTCCCCAAAAATCTTTTTTTAATTTTGATAATATATGTTAATTATATTTATGTACTTAAAAACAGTCTGCATATTGTTTTTAATTACATACACACACACACACACACACACACATAGTAAAATACAGTAAATAACAACATATATTTAAAAAACAGTAAAATACTATATATATATTTAAAAACTGTTTTTTTCTACACATATTTAAAAAAAATTAATTACATCAAAAATGCCACACAAAAACGTCAGTGAATTTTGCAGATGCTATTTAATTGTTTAATCTTACTCACTTTTGAACCACTTCACAGATGAAATCAACTGAAATGCACATTTTCAACTGATTTGCAGAAATTAATTACGATGTGTATTAAAATCATTGGAATCACTTCATTTTATATCGCTGACAAAAACAAAGTGAATCATCATGATATTGAACATATTGTCAGGCTGTAAGGCACAGAATCTCAGCACCTGTGTAGTTCCTCTCTCTCCATCTGTCTTTGATGAGGCTCGTGAGGAGCTCCTGGATACATACGTACGGCAGGGGAATCGATCAGCCTCCCTATTGTTGCCATGGCAACCGCGGCCCGGCACTCATATTTTTGACTTACACCATCAACGCCTTGTGGCTCTGATACCATCTATTGTTTTATCATATAGACCCATTTTAAAAGCTTTCGTGAAAGCTATGAATTAACATTAAAGGTAGTTTGTCATTTTTGCATATTGTCAAAATCTCTTGTAAGCCATTCATTGGTACGGAATGGTTCAAATCTGTTTTGCCGTTACCACAATCAGGTTTAACACAGAAAATTGAAAGCATGTGCAGGTAATAAGGATACAAGCGTTCTCCCAAACTCTCACCCGTCTCCATAAATAGCTAAACATCTCGTTCTCCATGGATACGTTGACCTCATTCGGATCTGTGAACCCATTTATTCTGTCAGTGTGTGAACTCGTGTTAATGATATTTTTGATTTTGTAGCTGTGTGGTAGACATCGTCTCGCTTCCTTTAAGGGCTTTCTCCTTTCCTTCATCTTCCCGGGTGAGAGTAAATTACACTTGCACAGAGGATCGGAAAACACAGAGCTTTAGCTATATTTAGCTATCCTGAAGATGAAAAGTACTCTGATCTTCGAAATTCAGAAAAAAAAAAATCTTGCCAGCTCAGCTGTCTATGATATAACAGAGTGTAGGTGTCTTGATATGAAAGTAATCAGTCCCACCAGGATTTCACAATATTTTTGTGGCTTTTGGTGATCAAATCTTGTAGTACTTTCTAGAAGTTTGGGGGGAAATTATAATAAGGATGCTACAAAAACAAACAAAAAGCTTGTTTATTCTCACGTCTTACTAAATTCTGACACATAATTTAAAGAAAAACAAGATATAGTTACTTAAAGATAAGAACAAAGAAGCAAATACAGCGGAAAATGTTGTTCTTTTTCGTGTCTTATTTTCTCTTTCGTTCATGTTTCATTGTTAAACATTAGTAGTACTGTGCTGTTTGCAATTATTCTGTGGTTAAATTGCGAATAATGCAAGATTGCAAAAAAAAAAAATGACTTTTTACCAATTCGGCGATCGCAGAATTGTAAAAACTAGAAGGACTGATTAATATGATGAATCTTATATATTTGTTTAAATACCAATGCTAATAAGCCGATAATTATTTCCAAGTCAATGGCAATGACCGATAAATAGCTGATATTACAATTCTGTACTATTTTGTCTAAATAAATAAAATTGCCATAAAATGTATTATATATTACTTTCTCATTCCCACATGTTTATTTGTTACACAAACATGCCAATAACTTTTTGTGCTTTTTGAATTGCAAATTTTGCAGGATTGCAATTTTTTTATTAATTTTGCACTAGTGGGACTGATTAATATGATGAATCTTATATATTTATGTTTAAAGGCTAATAACCGATAAATAGCCCATATTAGAATTCTATACTATTTTGTCTAAATAAATAAAATTGCCAAAAAATATTTGTCTTTTTAAATGCTACCAAATGTGAATTTTGTGTCTTATTTTCTCATTCCTGCATGTTTCTTTGTTACACAAACGTGGCAATACATACTTTTTGCAATTATTTTGAGGTTAAATTGCAAATTTTGCAGGATTTTTTTTTTTTTTTTCTTGTTCTGTAATCACGTAAATGCAAAAACTGGAGTGACTGATTAATGTGATGAACATTATGTTTTTAGATTTAAATACCAACGGTGATAGTCTGAAAACAGTTTTCATGTTATGGCCAATAACAAATAAATAGCCGATATTGCGATTGGAAAAAAACCCTACTAACAACTAAAATCTTTTTAAATGCTAAAGTGAATAAAGGCATCACAACATTATAATGTACAGCATGAAATTGGATATTTGTTACAAAATGGCTAACATTACTTGTGGTTCTTTCCTCTTGCAGACAGTGTTCCAGAAGACCTGAGCGAGCCCTTCTACAGGGACCAGTATGAACAGGAGCACCTGAAGCCTCCGGTGGTGGGCCTGCTGCTGTCAGCTGAGCTGTACTGCCGAGCAGGAAGTCTGATTCTGAAGAGCGACGCCGTTAAACCTCTGCTGGGTCATGACGCCGTCATCCAGGCTCTGGCTCAGAAGGGCCTGTACGTCACTGACCAGGAGAGACTGGTGACCGAGAGAGACCTGCAGAAGAAACCCATTCAAATGGTGAGAGAATATGCTCTTTCTGATTGTATTTCAGTGATCTTGACACAGGTGGATCTTGGATATTATGCATAAATGGCAAAAAACACAATCTGATTTTTTGACATCCAATTCAGGCCACTTTCAAATGTGGTTAAATCTGTTACTTATCTGACCAACGACTTCAGATAAACCCCACTCTTGAACGGTCGATTTGAATTGGTCAGTTTTACATGTTGGTCAGACAGTGACCCTTTGTATTTATTATTCTGCTATAGTTAAAGGTACCTGTAGAGATGCATTGATATTAAAAAATTTGGCTGATACCAATAAGTCTATGAATTATTCATTGATAAATGACCGATATTAAAATTAAATATGTGCAATATTGTGTGTGTGTGTATATAAGTATAGGTTATTTGCAAAAACAGATGACTCTGTTTTTTTCTAATTTTCAAAAACCATGTTTTTATTGTGTTAGTTAGCTGTATTTTTTAGTTCTTTTTTAACCCAGTCAAAATAACCCAACTGCAGTTTGACTGAGATTAATTGGAATGCACAATGAAAAAACGTGATTTTTGAAAATTGTTAAAAACTGAGTTATCTGTTTTTGCAAATGAACTCTCTTGTTGTCTTTAAACCAAAAGCAGGCCCAAGATCAGGATTGGATAGACCTCTCATAATTCTCTCTCAGTTTTATGTCCTTTATCTTGTCAGTGTGTGTTCACATTGTTTAATTGAAGATGTATTTCAGGCTCATAGCATCTGCTTTAAATATATAAAGAGTTCTGTTGTTGTGTGAGCGACTTCCTGTTGATATTTAATTACCGCGCCGCTGTTTGCTGTGCCTCTGGCTTCTTCATCTTCAACCGAACACATATCATCACAAACAATCTCTGCGCTGTGTGAATAACCATTTTGCATAGTGCCAATAATGATACTAGTAACTCCATTCTGTGCTTACCATGACGAATTGATTATTTTAATTATATTAAATGATCATGTCACACTGCTGGTAGTTATTTCTCTACAATTTAAAGTCCCCAAGCTATTGTATCTGCATGTAGCCGACCGCATAGCTGCGCTCATTGATCCAGACCTTTACGGCTTGATTGCTACGAACCAATGAACATTTCAGCACCTCAAACTCAGAGCCCACAAATCCTCATTAGCGTCAGAAAGCCATCCATCTGTCTGCTCTGCTACAGTAAGCTGCCCAACTGCAAGATCTGTCAGTCTTCTTGTGCTCAGCTTTAACCTGTTTAGCCTGGCGCTCCAGGGAGCGTAGTTATTCAGCTTTGTGGCTTTACCCGTTTTGAGAAAATACTGCAGTCATTACATTATAAATTGAGTGTAGAAAGGTTTTACACTTCCGTTGAGTTATTATTGCTAGATTTCGACTCAGTGTAGCTTTTCAACTAATAACCCTGAAGCTAAACCCTCATCTAGGGATGGGCAATATACCGGTAGACAAGATTAACCGGTAGAGAATTTGGACTATCGTTTCTATTGCGGTTCCACGCTCACGTGATGTTGCTGTGCTACATGGTCACAAAACCTTATCGTTTGCACACGTCTTTAAGCATAAAAAACAAGTCATTTTAAAGGGATAGTTCACCCAAAAATGAAAATTCTGTCATTAATTACTCACCCTCATGTCGATCCAAACCCGTAAGACCTCCGTTCATCTTTGGAACACAAATTAAGATATTTTTGATGAATTCCGAGAGCTCTCTGACCCTCCATAGACAGCAAGGATCCTAACACGATCAAGGTCCAGAAAAGTAGCAAGGAGATCGTTAAAATAGTCCATGTGACATCAGGGGTTCAACCGTAATTTTACGAAGCTATGAGAATGAGCTATGAGAGCTACGAAGCACAGAAAAAAAAAAAGACTTTATTCAACAATTTGTCTCCTCCGCATCACCCTAGCGCCATTTTTGGAGAGTATCTGCTGGACGTAAACAGCGTATGCTGTTCTGTGTCAGCTGTGTCATGCCGGATATGTTTCCTACGTTGTTGTGATTTGATCTGAACGAAAACAACGTATCCAGCGTGAGGTTTTTTTTTATTTATTTTTTTATTTAGGTTAGTATTACAAGCCCGATTCCAAAAAAGTTGGGACACTGTACAAATTGTGAATAAAAACAGAATGCAATGATGTGGAAGTTTCAAATTTCAATATTTTATTCAGAATACAACATAGATGACATATCAAATGTTTAAATTGAGAAAATGTATAATTTTAAGGGAAAAATAAGTTGATTTTAAATTTCATGGCATCAACACATCTCAAAAAAGTTGGGACAAGGCCATGTTTACCACTGTGTGGCATCCCCTCTTCTTTTTATAACAGTCTGCAAACATCTGGGGATTGAAAAGACAAGTTGCTCAAGTTTAGGAGTAGGAATGTTGTCCCGTTCTTGTCTAATACAGGCTTCTAAGTTGCTCAACTGTCTTAGGTCTTCTTTGTCGCATCTTCCTCTTTATGATGTGCCAAATGTTTTCTATGGGTGAAAGATCTGGACTGCAGGCTGGCCATTTCAGTACCTGGATCCTTCTTCTACGCAGCCATGATGTTGTAATTGATGCAGTATGTGGTCTGGCATTGTCATGTTGGAAAATGCAAGGTCTTCCCTGAAAGAGACGACGTCTGGATGGGAGCATATGTTGTTCTAGAACTTGGATATACCTTTCAGCATTGATGGTGCCTTTCCAGATGTGTAAGCTGCCCATGCCACACACACTCATGCAAGCCCATACCATCAGAGATGCAGGCTTCTGAACTGAGCGCTGATAACAACTTGGGTTGTCCTTGTCCTCTTTAGTCCGGATGACATGGCGTCCCAGTTTTCCAAAAAGAACTTCAAATTTTGATTTGTCTGACCACAGAACAGTTTTCCACTTTGCCACAGTCCATTTTAAATGAGCCTTGGCCCAGAGAAAACGCCTGCGCTTCTGGATCATGTTTAGATATGGCTTCTTTTTTGACCTATAGAGTTTTAGCCGGCAACGGCAAATGGTACGGTGGATTGTGTTCACCGACAATGTTTTCTGGAAGTATTCCTGAGCCCATGTTGTGATTTCCATTACAGTAGCATTCCTGTATGTGATGCAGTGCCGTCTAAGGGCCCGAAGATCACGGGCATCCAGTATGGTTTTCCGGCCTTGACCCTTACGCACAGAGATTGTTCCAGATTCTCTGAATCTTTGGATGATATTATGCACTGTAGATGATGATAACTTCAAACTCTTTGCAATTTTTCTCTGAGAAACTCCTTTCTGATATTGCTCCACTATTTTTCGCCGCAGCATTGGGGGAATTGGTGATCCTCTTCCCATCTTGACTTCTGAGAGACACTGCCACTCTGAGAGGCTCTTTTTATACCCAATCATGTTGCCAATTGACCTAATAAGTTGCAAATTGGTCCTCCAGCTGTTCCTTATATGTACATTTAACTTTTCCGGCCTCTTATTGCTACCTGTCCCAACTTTTTTGGAATGTGTAGCTCTCATGAAATCCAAAATGAGCCAATATTTGGCATGACATTTCAAAATGTCTCACTTTCAACATTTGATATGTTATCTATATTCTATTGTGAATAAAATATAAGTTTATGAGATTTGTAAATTATTGCATTCCTTTTTTATTCACAATTTGTATAGTGTCCCAACTTTTTTGGAATCGGGTTTGTAGTTTTTTGTGATATTGACCCTGTTGACACGAATTATGAAATTTCTATGGTATCAACAATTTTGCTATCATAAACACATTATTTAAAGCAAAAAATAGCTATGTATACAATGTATAGTTACCGTGAAATAAAATTACTCATATCATGATATAAGATTTTGATATCACCCATGCCTACCCTCATCAATGAAACACTAATTATACAACACTGTTTCCATTATAGATTTCAGTCCTCCAAAATATTTTGTTCAAACCCAACCCTCTCCCCTCCTTCCCCCCTTCCTTTTTCTTTTTTTTTTTTTTTTTTATATACTTTTGGTTGGCAAAATTTTCATACATTTAAACATTTTACATACATTATATCAGTTACTGGTTATCGATATGGACCAACATTGA
>JALXFT010002761.1:45000-46336 GCA_023376895.1 Aspiorhynchus laticeps | reverse complement strand
TGTGTGTGTGTGTGTTTCTCGTGTGTGTGTGTGTGTCGTGTGTGTGTGTGTGTTTCTCGTCTGTGTGTGTGTGTGTGTGTTTCTCGTCTGTGTGTGTGTGTGTTTCTCGTCTCTGTGTGTGTTGTGTGTGTGTGTGTTTCTCGTCTGTGTGTGTGTGTTTCTCGTGTGTGTGTGTTTCTCGTCTGTGTGTGTTTCTCGTGTGTGTGTTTCTTGTGTGTCTGTGTGTGTGTCTGTCTCTGTGTGTGTGTTTCTCGTCTCTGTGTGTGTGTTTCTCGTCTGTGTGTGTGTGTTTCTCGTCTGTGTGTGTGTGTGTGTTTCTGGACTGTGTGTGTGTGTGTGTTTCTGGTCTGTGTGTGTGTGTTTCTCGTCTCTGTGTGTGTGTGTGTTTCTCGTCTCTGTGTGTGTGTGTGTGTGTGTGTGTGTGTGTGTGTGTTTCTCTTCTGTGTGTGTGTGTGTTTCTCGTGTGTGTGTGTGTTGTGTGTGTGTGTTTCTCGTCTGTGTGTGTGTGTGTGTGTGTGTTTCTCGTCTGTGTGTGTGTGTGTGTTTCTCGTCTCTGTGTGTGTGTGTGTTTCTCGTGTGTGTGTTTCTTGTGTGTCTGTGTGTGTGTCTGTCTCTGTGTGTGTGTTTCGTCTGTGTGTGTGTGTGTGTTTCTCGTCTCTGTGTGTGTGTGTGTGTTGTGTGTGTGTTTCTCGTCTGTGTCTGTGTGTGTGTGTGTTTCTCGTCTCTGTGTGTGTGTGTTTCTCGTCTCTGTGTCTGTGTGTGTGTGCAGGAGGATCAGGAGAACGTCCAGATCCTGCCGGCGGGTGAAGGACAGCAGGCCAATCAGAAGAGAATCACCACTCCTTACATGACCAAATACGAGCGAGCGCGAGTGCTGGGAACACGAGCGCTGCAGATCGCGTGAGTGACCTCTGACTCTTCAAACACAACACATACTTCAGTTTTGAAGTGAACACTAGCATATATACAGCAGCACACATAACCTTTCAGAGTAAACTCCATTTGATAGCATCGACACATGCACACCAGAATATTTCCTCCCTGTTTAGTGTGTGCGCTGTTTCTCTCTTGATATAACGAGTGATATGTCTTGGAGATCTTCTCAGCTGGAGTCTCTGAATTGCTCAGCAGTGCAGCCGTCTGATTGTGTTGTCTCAAGCGGTTTGTGTGTTTGTTGTTTACATTTACATTTATGCATTTAGCAGACGCTTTTATCCAAAGCGACTTACAGTGCATTCAGGCTATACATGTTTTATCACTATGTGTGTTCCCTGGGAATCGAACCCACAACCTTTTGCACTGCTAACACAATGCTCTACCACTGAGCCACAGGAAC
>JALXFT010002761.1:0-40000 GCA_023376895.1 Aspiorhynchus laticeps | reverse complement strand
TGTTTAATTAGTTATTTTATTTGATCATTCCACATTAAGTCTAAAAGTGTTTTAAATTCATGTTAGATGTCACTGCAGTTCATTCCTCACACTGGAAATCTGGAAATGGAAGTGAAGCTGAGCGCACATCATTGATACATGTTATAGAAACTGTATATATACAGTTATGTTGTTTCCACATCCTTCATGTAACTGGATTTCATTTCAGTATTCAATAAATAGTACGCTCAGATTCACTTCTGAGCACACATTTGCAGTGGCTTATGGGAAATTAATTTTGTCCTCGTGACTCATGACTCACAGTTGTATGATGATACAGAAGCAGAAAATTAAACATGTTTTCAGGATCTGGTTTGCACTCGTCTTACTGCATGCTGTCTCTCTATCTCCATCTTTCTGTCTCTCTCTCTCTTGCGCACTGTTTAGGAATGTCCAAATCCTGTTGCAGTGAGACCTGCAGTGTGTGTGTGTGTGTGTGTGTGTGTGTGTCTTTGTATCCAGTGAAACTGCAGGCCAGACCCCCTCCCTCCCTTCGCTCAGCCGGAGCTGAATGAGTCTCTTTGTTTAACCAAAGTATCACACAGATGATTAAATCAGGGGAATTAGAAATCAGCCTCAACTCTCAGCACACACACACACATGCAGGACAGCATTCACACAGTGTTAATGCAGAAATGTAGAGGTATTTGAGATGTGCGCTGTCATGATATTGGTTTCAGCCAATCAGAATAAACCTACAAGCACACTGAATTTGTTTAGAGTGGAATACTAGCATAATGCATGTACACATACATACTATACACTATATTACTGTCACATGACTTCATTGTGTTGCATATGGAAATATATCAAATCAAGCATACTGCATTATTATACACAGCATGCAGTTTGGTATATGACTTAAATGCAAAAAATCTATATATTTTATACATAGGCTACTGTATTCTGCTGAAATGCATGGGTAATATCTATTAAATACACCATAAAAACATTATTGAACTGTTTTGAAGAAATTATTAATTCAAACTTTTAACTTAAAAAATGTACGTTTAATGTGCTGCTTGCCGTTTATTTGTAATTATTTGAGTGAGTTGTGAATTTACCACCAATTTCTAAATGAAAACTGTTTCTACATAATTATTTTTATAATCATTGTAATAGTAATAAATAATAGCCTACTTTTGTAGTGTGCTAATCTGAACATAGTCAGTAATTCATTAAGTATTAAATATGCTTTCCTGTAGCTCAAATGGTAGAGCATGGCGCTAGCAACGCCAAGATCATGGGTTCGATTCCCAGGGAAAGCAAGAGCTGATAAAATGTAAAACTGTAACTTGAATGCAATGTAAGTCGCTTTGGATAAAAGCGTCTGCTAAATGCATAAATGTAAAAATATGTGGCACTTAAAACTGACATGATTTGTCCTGATCTTACAGGTGGAGAAGATAAGAAAAAAAAGGGAAGAGGAAGAAGAAAATGAACATTCAGGTAAGTGTGTATGAAGACGAGGACGTGTTTGTACAGACTCAGCTTTATTTAAAGTGAGGGAAGTTAGTCACTGCTCTCTTCTATTTACACTGATAAAGAAAAACATCAACACTTTTACCCACCACAAAATTACACAAAGTTTCTGACAAAAACGCTACTGATAAAAAATAACAAACAAAAACAACAAATATAAATAATATTCTGTAATATATAACAAGAAAGCTGTTTGTTTGCTGTTTGTGAATAATACTAACAAAGAGGGCGAAAACTATAAAAGTACCAAAGGGAAGAAAACATCGAATAACTAAACAAAGTTTACAGTAAAAGACTGTCTTTATGAAATAATACCGCAATGTTTTATTTCTTGTTAAAAAAAAATTTAAATGTTGAACCGGGCAGTGTTCTGAAACAGACATTATTTCCATGAAATACAAAACGGTGCTCTTTCAAAATCTCGTATTACATTGTCACGTGGGCATAAAAATATTCCTATAGGCTAACGGCTAATAAAGTTCGCACCCTGAAAATAGATCCATGTGATTTAATTTGAATGTTTCAGCGATGACGAACAGTAGCCGATGGACTGAGGCACTGGCGGTGTTATCTAAAAAAGGTCATTTATGTACCAGAAACTCGTAATTAGGCTAATTCCGATGTGACGGAGACATTGCATTACAGTACTCTGCCTATGTGTTTGGAGTAATAGGTAAAAACACGTAATTATCGCATCCTGGCACTGATATTTACACACTCTGAAAGTCATAAAACACAAATGTCATTAACAAACACTAGACAGTGGTGAAGACTTTTCAGTGTAGTTATGGCAACACAAATAAGAAGAGTAACAACAATAGAGAAGATTACAACAACGAAAACACGTCATTATTTGTTGATAAAAACAATATGGCCTTATTTTGGTTAATAAAAAGAGATTATTCATTCATACAAATTAAAAAATAAACACATGGATGTACAGATAATAGCATCAGGTGTAAGTTTGTTTGCGTGTATGTATATTTGAGTGAAGTTGAGCGACGGGTCGATGTATGGTTTGAGTGTCAAACCAAACAGAGTTCAGAAACTGCACCAATTTTTGTTGGATTTTTGTAATGTTTTGGTCTCAGAACTTTGGTAATATGTCTCATGAAGGACCACTGGTGTCAAATTTCTGCCTCCTTCATTTCATCTGGCGTTGAAGTGAATCTGTTTTCGGGTCGTGAAGGTTTTATAAGCCTGAGGCACGTGAGAATATGTTCCCTGCAGATCTCCACACACACAAGTTTCTCTCAGATTTCCGTCTGTGTAGATTGTGGTGCAGGTGAGTGTTTGTCATGATTTTCAGTCACACTTCTGTCGGACCCTTCAGCGACTGGATACGAAACCAGAACGTCGCGTCACGGTCGAGATAGGGTGGTGTATACGGGCTGCTCCCAGTGCGTTGGGCTGTGTGACTGTGGCACGGAGCCGGGATCTGGAATGGCGGTGTACAGGGGCCTCTGCGAAGGGCCCATGTAGGAGAAGGCGGAGTAGAGGCCAGAAGTCTGGCTAGAGTGGGCGTAGTATGAGCCTGACGCCTGATGCTCGGCGTATTCGGCGAACTGCGCGCGGGATGCCAACGAAGGGAAGGCGGCGCTGTAGTGTGGCAGGTAAGTGACATGCGACCCGCTCGCCGCAGCATCACTGGAGAAGTGCGTCTCGCTCTTAATCTGTGTTTTCCCGCCATCCAATCCCAAGTGTTGCTGGGAAGGCAGCTGCTGCTTGGAAAGCCAGGCGGTAGAGTGACCGCTAGCAGCCGCCAGTGCGCTGGAGATGCCGTAAGTGTACGGCGAAGCCGAAGACCCGGCGCTGGAGCCACTTGACGACTGCGGATGCCCATTGGGCGGCAGGTACTGGTCGAACTCGTTCACGTCGAACGGCTCCATGTTGGCCATCACATCATGGCTGATCTCGCCAATGTCCACATTTCCGAAATCGATGTGCGGTTTTCCGCTGGCGGATGAGGAGGCGGAGCTTCCATCTGCTCCCACCCCCAAACCGCTCCTGGAGGCTCCGCCCTCACGCTTCCCCTCTCCGGATTTACCACCCTGCAATTCCGTCTTAGGAGTGGTAGGGGGCGTCGGAGGGCTGTGACTCTGACCTGAAGGAACAAATGAATGATTTTAGAGGAAGAAGTTTGGGGTCGGTAAGATTTTCGTTGTATTTGAAGGTTTTTTCTCACCTAGGCTGCATATAATGCATTTATTCTAAAGGCCTGTTCACACCAAGAGCAATAACGATAACTATAAATACAACGATTACTATATTTGCGTCTACACCAGTGAACGATAGCTGTCTGTTTTTGTAGTTATTTTTGCATTTACACAACTTCAACCAGTAGATGTCCTCAGCATGCACGTTTCAAGCGCATCTAATCTAGCGTAATCGGTCTGATTTCTAAGGTAGTCAGTGTAATGGAATAAAAACTATGTAGTCTTTTCAACTGCAACTTCAGAGGAGGCAAGACAATGTTGGCGAAACTAGTGAGGTAATTTTATGTTTTATGTTACTCTGTTTTTTGTGCAATGTCTGTTTGCTCCTCCCCAATTTCACCTGCTATTTCAAGCCCTTTAAATTTGGATGAAGTCTGATTAGCTGTCAGTGTTTTATTGTTCATCAGCTAAAAAACAAATTGTTCTGAAAGTGATCCCAACAATATCTTTCCACTATATCGTTATCGTTATAGTCGTGACTGAACACTGCTATTCTCTTAAATTTGATATGATTTTTAGAACGTTATCGTTATTGTTCTTGGTGTGAATGGGCCTTAACACTATAAATGTCTTTACTGTTACTTTTGATCAATTAAATGCATCCTTGATGAATAAAAGTGACCCCAGATGTCTTAACAACAGTGTATGCAGGTGTAGCTCACCTGTAGCATGAGGATGGTGTCCGTCACCCAATGGTGATCCTGCGGCCCCGCTATGTACCACCTCCAGGTGCAGGCTTTTGTAATGTGATTGGCTGTGACTGACCTCGCCCTCAGAGTGGCCGTCGCCCTCAGAGTTGGATCCCGGTTTGCCGTTCTTGCGTCGACGTGGCTGGTACTTGTACTCGGGATAATCTTTCTTATGCTGCTTCCTCAAACGCTCAGCTTCCTCGATAAACGGCCTCTTATCCGTCTCATTCAGCAGCCTGAAACACACATATGCATAAAAAAGTTGATTTTGCACAGTATAAAATGCAATACCAGAATATTTAATAGTGAAACAGTAACCCAATCACAGGACAAATGAAGAGAATTGAATCCTGTATCATAACAATACATTCAGAGGGCAGGCACTCACACAAAATGACAATAAAATCTTATTTCAATCTACAGAATTTCAACAGTTCATCAGTGCTTGTTAAGTTTTAATATTAATATTTATGTTTTTTTAAATGTGTTTACGTCATATTTTTCTTACCCTTATTTACAGTATGCAAAAACATAAGTTAAATGTCAAAAAACTGAATCTGGCTCAGATTTCTCCTCTGAGAGTTTATCATGAGTTTTTTGTCTGATATTCTGGTGTCTGAATGAACTCTGCGGTTTGATTCTCCACCTGTTATGCTGTCATCTGTAGAGCGAGACGCTTTCATTCAGCGACTGCAGCTATAAATCCAGCAGAACCAAACACTCGCTCTCTCATGAAAATAAACTATTTTAGAAAAATACACACCGTAATAGCTGAAGTTGGCCTTCCATCTCGGGTTAATAGTGCTGTTTACGGACTGCGGCCTGTGTATGTGTGTGTTTGTGCTCTTTTCCACAGCAGCTCCTGAAGGGATTTGTCCCTCTAATCTGGCATGTTGAAGGAATGATTATTCTGAGCTAAAGCCCCTGAGAAACTCAAAGCCAGAGGCCGAGTTAACAACATCAACAGAGGGGTGTGCAGTTAATATAAGGTGTGGCCATCAGATCGACAGCAGAACCTAAGAGAGCCATTAAACTGCAGCATCAATTATTAACTGATAGAATTACAGTAATGAATTCATGGTGGCTGTGAAGGGACTGAGAATGTGCAGATGGACTTTCAATTTGGTCACTTTGATTTTATGGAGATGCATCGTTTTATCTTCTTATTTTTGACCCTAGACCACAAAATTATTCTTAATCGCATGGGTATATTTGTAGCAATAGCCAACAATAATTGTATGGGTCAAAATTATTGATTTTTCTTTTATGCCAAAAATCATTAGAATATTAAATAAAGATCATGTTCCGTGAAGATATTTTGTAAATTTCTACCGTAAACATATCAACCTTAATTTTTGATTAGTAATTGTGCATTGCTAAGAACTTCATTTAGACAACTTTAAAGGCGATTTTCTCAATATTTAGATTTTTTTGCACCCTCAGATTCAGATTTTTAAATAATTGTATCTCAGCCAAATATTGTCTTATCCTAACACACCATGCATCAATGGAAAGATTATTTACTCAGCTTTCAGATGATGTAATCTCAATTTCATTTCATTTCAGAAAATGTAATCTCATTTATTTATTTTTAAATGACCCGTATGCTTTTTTTTTGTGGTCCAGAATCACATTTGATTGTTAATTAATATTAATTACTATTCTTATTTGTTAATAAATTTTTACTTTTATTTCTGCTAATTTTTTTATTTCATAGGCTATGCATCTTTTATAATTATTTTAAAATATTTATGTAAAGCACAAGTGCAAAGCAAATGTGCTATATAAATAAACTTACCACTGGAGTGCTAGGCTATATGATAAAAATATGAATTTGTGCATTAAACACCATAGGCCTATATAGTAGTCAACATTTGAAGTGGATCAAAAAGTTAATCAAAGTTGTCCTAAGACAAGAACGCATTTTGGTTTTAGGACTACTTTGATGAAAGGTTTTGATCCACTTCAAATAGTGTAGGCTATATAAATATACCATGACACTAACATCACTGCACCACGGTGGCGCCACAGCATCTTTTGTAAGGGACACACGGGTCAAAAGTTACTTTTTGCTCTCACCTCCAGAGTTTCCCGAGTGTTTTACTGAGCTCGGCGTTATGCAGGTGCGGATATTGATCCGCCAGTTTCCTGCGCGCGGCCTGCGCCCACACCATGAACGCGTTCATCGGCCGCTTGACGTGCGGCTTGTTCTTGCTGCCCGAGTTCACGCGCACGGGCATCGGCACGAGCGTCCAGTCGTAGCCGTTGAGCACCTGACTGACCGCCTCGCGGATGCCGATGGGGAAACGGTCGTCGTCTTCGTCGGACTTCACCGACACCTCGGCGGAGACGCCGGTCGCATCATCACCGCCGCCCGGCATCTGAGACGCCTGACCGGGAAGAGGGGAGTCCGCCCCGCCGGGAGCACCGGACGAGTGACCGGGGGACATGGAGTGACCGTCGTCAGAGACCCCGGGACTCATTTCCACCTCTGACATACTGTGCTCCTCCGCCGACATCGGTCTTCTCGCTCTGCGGCCACAGGTGTCTCCGGTAGTTGATTTTTGTCTCTGTTTTTTTTTTTTGTTTATTCACTTAAAACAACTTTTGTCTCTAAACAAGTGGCCAATATTTTAATTATTATTAAATATGTATTTTAGGTCCTCCAAAGGAACTTCAACAGGCTTATTTTTTTACACAATCTCCGTTCTTTCAGATTGAATCCATCCGCCGTCTTCCTTGGGATACAGATGTGCTGAAAAACCTGCAAAAATACATACAAAGGTATTTTTATTCATTATTATCATTGGTTGTCACACTTTACATGTTTTTGTAAAGTACATCTTCTCAATGCATAGGCTACCCTGATAGCACACCTATATCACTGAGACATCCATCTGACTTCTGCATATTTACATCTACAAGACATTTTTTTTTTTTTGAGTGTTTGCTCATCTGCAATATGTCTATTGGACGTTTCCTATCAGATGTCAAATAGACGTCTATTAGATGTCTATAAGATGTTTATGATTTAGAATGCATGTAAAACTGACATCTTACAGACGTCTGTCAGACGTTTAGACAGCAGATGATTTCCAGATCAAGCGAGCTCTTGCAGACCTGGGTAATAATATGAATATGCAACCGCACAGCCTCTTTGCTGTTCATAACCCAAACGCCTCACGAACAAGATAAACCTGTTCAGGAAAAACTGCTACAAACACTGAGGCTTTGACTTTATTTAGAATTGCTCTTTTTTCCAGCAATCATACGGTGGCGTCAGTGTGTGTGTGTGTGTGTTATTTTAGCTACACTTCTGCTAACAAGCTACTGTTGAAGGTTTGGTGGTTTGTTCAAGCTCCCGGGAGAGAAAGTGCTGCTGGATAAACACGGAGCGGCGCTGAATCACACAGTGTGTGTCGGTGAAAGCACAAGCGACGATTTATAACCAGGAGAAAAATACACATGGCATGGCAGTGTGCTTCTGAAGACTCAAGCAAGCAGCGAAGTGAATAGGCTATACGTGTGATCATTATGATTATTTATTTTGCTACAAGTCTGACTGAAGATTAATCAAAAAATCAGATTTTCTCTTAACTGAGCACAACAAATACCTATGTTTTATATACGGCAAAAACTCTAGAGATGCGACTTGTCACGCAAAGTTGAACTTGAATTACATTTACATTTATGCATTTAGCAGATGCTTTTATCCAAAGCGACTTACATTGCATTCAAGTTACAGTTTTACATTTGATCAGCTCTTGCTTTCTCTGGGAATTGGCTTCTGTTGTCAGAGTGGATCGAATCTCATCCGAACACAAGAACAAACCATCCGACACCAGTGTTAATTAAGATCAGAGGTGACTTCACTTCTGTGATAACAGATTCATTTAATATTAATTTAATTGGCTCGAGGGACGTTTAATGATTTGTGTCTGATTGACTTGTGTGTTAAGTAGAGTTTCTTTGGGACACAAATAGCTTATAATGCACCTCATGAGACTTAATAATTTGTTTTTAGTAGGCTAGTAATGAATTTCGTTAAGTAGCCCAATTGCGCTTTTGGGTTTGCTCTATTTTCGGTTAAACTCATTTCAGTACAAAGCGACTGTTTGAGAGCACTTTCTGTTGATTCGTTTTAATTAACCACCCACAACTCTTTACTATAGCTCGGTTTTTATCCGCCACTGCTTGCTTTATTTGTTCGGATTTAATGCACTTCATCTGTCGCTAGATTATTTCGGCATATTCTTGACAAGGTTCACACAGTACAGTAGGGCGGATCGTTACGCCTGGTTTGGCAATAATTTGCCCCTAATTCACTCATGCCACAGCACCACTCTTCTAAATGGATCAAGCGCATTCAAATATAAGAGACATTTAAACAAACGTGCTCGGATTTGAATAAATAGGCCTAAATAAATAACTTCCACTAATGAGATCATTTCAGTGTTTTAATCAGAATATCGGTGCATTAATTTTTTTTCCTATTTTTTTCTTCTTTTTCTGTGAAAGGAATGTCTTAACATATTATATATATTTTGTACTTTTCGTTTTTCTCTGTTCATGTTAGAAAATTACACCTGATGGCTATGGAGAGCAATTTGGACAGAAACAGCATTTGCTCGATAATGCGCGAGTAAAACATTTTTCAAAGACTATAGCAAATGCTAAATGAACAATATCTTGTCTGTATTCTAAAAAGCTCTTTAAAAGTTATTTATAGTGTCTGCAACATCATGCATGGACACAAATAGCCTACTTAAAATAAAAGTATTTAAATTCTTCATTTAACGAGCTTTTTGCCAAATGACCGAGGTGCATGTGTCAAATCGTTTCGTCAAACACTGATTAAGAACTTTTCTCATTAAGGCAGATTAACCCAACACGTCTCTGATTTACACATTCACGCGAATCTCGAGATTTATACCTCGTGACACCAACTTAGTTTTAAAGAGTTTCGTGCTCAGAAAAAAAAATGCAATGCAGTATTTATTTTACACTGTTAATTCAGACAGAAAAAACTTTCTTCTTTACAATTACGCCCTTGTTACCAAAACTCAGACCACAACAGAGAAAACCCGAATTCACAAGATGTAGAGAAATAAGGTCAAAGCAAGGCATGCATTATCAACAATACTGATACAACTAATTTCCCCGTTTAGCGGTTTCTCGATACATTGCATTGCCGTATATTCCCACACAGAGTAAGTGATAGAGACAGAGGTAATAATGTCAAGCGTCTTACTGCACTGAAGCAGGTCGCCCGCCCAGCGCGAGAGTCCGTCGGTTCAGCCCCCTCGCTCGCGCTCTGAATGCCTGCTCTGTGTCGCGCGCCGGGGCTTAAAGAGCCTCGTTGTGTGAGGAGCGAGAAAAAAAATCAATTCGTGGAAAAAAAATCTCTTAAAGGAGCAGCAGAGGCCCGTCGGGACGCGCGCTGATTGGTTTCTCAGCGGAGGGCGTGATTTCTGCTGCAAATCAACACAGTACTATCTGGCCTCTTAGAGTGCAATCACACTTTTATTTCTGCGTTTAAACATTTTATACATTTTTCACATATTTAGATCTTTATATTGTTGTTAACTCTCGGCTGTGAAGTTGTATCATTACAAATTGTCATATAGCCTATATGCATATGCTGTCATTGTCATAACACTCTTAAAAATAAAGGTTCTCTATTGGCGTCTTAGTTCAAGAAACTTTAACATTCATGGTTATTTTAATAGTGAAAAAGATTCTTTAGCTTAATAAAAAGTTCTTCACACTAATGGTTCTTTTAAGAACTGTTCTTTGGGGAACCCATTTCCCCCTATGACTGTCACTGTGAAAACACCCTTTATTTTGAAGCGTGGGGTACACTTTATTTTAAGGTGCCCTTGTTACAGTGTAATTATACATTTAAGTACTGAGTAATATTGATTAACTATATGTACTTACTATATGGTTTGAATTAGGGTTTGGCTTAGGGTTACTTGCATGTAATTATGCATCATTTATTATTATTTTAATAGTAATTAGGCCTACGTAACGTGTAACAAGACACCGTAAAATAAAGTGTTACCGAAGCGTGTAATAAACCAAATTCTATAGCTGGAATGTGATTTTTAAAATCAGTACTTATTCTTATTCATAACAAGACTTACATGCATTTTATTAGCAGATATTTAATTTCTGACACACAAAAGTTTGCAATCACAAATATACATTTGTGTTGTATTCCAATACAAGATTGGGAATAGCCTACGATCTGAGTTGATGAAAAGCGAATAATTAATTAATTAAATCTGATAATTAAATAAACAATAAAAGGTTAAATTAAAATACACAAATAATTGGAAAATAAAAACAATCACAATAAAACAGTGAAACAAAAGATTAAATATTTTATTTGTTTATTATATCATTTTATATGCCATATGACCGCCAACCGGGAGAGAACCGTGAATATGCAAATGTTGTCTTTTTATTATTATTTTTATATTAACCTATTGTTTTAGCACCGAGTTGCTGACAATACAGTTCGGGAATTGCTGCAATGTAAGAATGCAAAGTTGTCAATTTAGCTATGATGTTACGTTTGTCATGTCGTAATGCAGTTTTATGATATTGTCAGACATGAAATGACTTTCACAGGTGGTCGCTGGTTCCTCATTAGGGTCACTGGTGTTTTCTGGTGTTCTTTTAACTGTTTCCGATCACACTGGCGCGTTGTTGGCCTGCTTGTGCCGCGGGGTGAACCAGAGGAGCCCTTCCATCAGACCTGTCAGCAGCTCCGGCGCGAATCTGCGCACCTGCTGTGCGCAATAGCGTCTTCTTTCTTACCCGAGCGCGTGCGGAATAGCCGGTCTGTGAGTGTAAATTCATCTGGGCTATTAAGCATAATAGGTTGCGACTTATTAGCTGATTTTAAAGCTTATTTTTATACGCGGGACGGTGCGCGCCCATGCAGGCCTGCAGTCGTGACCCGCTTAGCGCTGGAATGAACTCCTGCAGCATCGTGTCGTGCTACGTGTTAGTGTCATAATTGCATCACATAAACACACAGAGAGCGCATTTAACGCGTTTAAACAGAAAATATAGAAAGACGAGAAGAGAGGGCCAAACGCACACAAACACGCGCGCTGTTCTGGTCAACAATAACCTCTTGTATTTCCATCTCGCGACGCCCTCCCCTCCACCCAAGCCAAAAATCATTGCCTTTTTCATTATCCATGAATGTTGACTCTGATAAGGGGATCCTGACCATGAGAGCATCTCTCTGTCTCGGTCTCCGGCGCTCTTTGCGTCCTTTGTTTTATCTCAGGTGAATTGTAATCATGTGATCAAACGAACACCCCCCTTCCATTACCCTCTTAAATGAAAAAATGAGGAACAAAAAGCAGTTCTGTGTATATAAAAAAGAAAAGAAAAGAGAACAGACGCGCGTCTCCCTTTAGAGCGTCTTTTTCTCCGTGTCGCTTCAAACGCACACATGTCGAGGAGCAGCGGCGCGCCGCGTCTGTCTCTGCGCGGTATGGATGTACGCGGGGATCGCGCGGATCTGAGGCCTGCTGCACGCTCTGATGTGAGTTTCTCCCGGTTGCTCTCAGGGAAGTTGGGAAAGACGCGGAGAAAGCGGCGTTTGTAGGGATAAGTCTGCGCGCGTCACTTGTCTGCAAGCATCTTAAACATAAAGTGCAGACCTGGAGATGAACACTTTTAGCGGATCATCGTGCAGGTGTTTTCTGTGTTGAATTGATGTGTAGCTGTTAAACTCCGTTACTTTGGCTGCTTGTCTTCCTGTAGATTCTTGCAGTGAGTTTCTGTTTGTTGTGCCTTGACATTTTTGAGCTTTGAGAATTTGTACTAAGCTTATGTCGATTTTTTATTTTGTTTATAAATTATGTTCTTTGCAACGATTACCGGTTTTTAATAAAACAACTGTTTTTAAATAAGACACAAATAGGCTACTAGCCTACTAACGATACGACTAATAATACATTAATTAATTGTTATAGTCCAGAAATTATATATTTTTTTTGCATGCTCTAATTAATTTTAGTTGAAATAAGTTAAACCCGCAGGTGCGCGAGATTCGTGTTACCTGGACTGATTAATAAATAATTAACACGCTCCTTTGCCTTTCTTGCATTTGAAATCTTTCACATCTTTTTCGAAAACGTGCAGCAAAATATTGTCAAAATGATTTTCATCTAATAACATGTAGGCTATTAGATCAGAATTATCCTGTTTGTATTTCCATTGTAAAATTTTGCTAACTATCGAATAATAATAACAATAGTCAAAAACGATTATTTAATAAGTAGCTATTATTATTATTATTATTATTATATTTCGTCGTTCTTGTTTTATAATGATTGTTGTATCTGTGTAGTCTTCTGAACACTTTCAGTGACGCGTTTAAATGCGTTAAAATAAAGTTGAAATTAATTTGTTTCCCGTCAAGTTCAATATTATTATTATATTTTTTTTGCATTTTATAAAACTTAAAAAAAGGTAATTTTGAAGCAGTATTTTGTCGAAAATGCTCGCTTGTGTATTATTAACGCGACCGTATTTGTGCGACACAATAATGTTATTTAATCACGAGTTTTATTATTAATTCGTATATTAGTGAAAACCCCCGTTAAGATTGAGAGCCTGAGACTGATTTAGGCGTTTTAACTAAACCATGTAATGATTGATATTAATCCATGAAAACATTATCTTTGCTGCAATTAAAAACTTCTCTATCAGCGATTCTTTTAATTACAGTTTTGAGCTAACCAGCTGCAAACTAAAGTGAATTATTGAACCGTGGATTATTGTTCATTCTGTTGGAAACTGATGTTCTCAGCAAATCTCAAACATTGCTGGCTGTTATTTCAGTCTCAGTTTAATTGGATAATGAGTGTGTGTGTGTTGGTATGAGTGTGTGTATATGTGTGTTTTAGTGCAGTCATGCAGCATGTGACAGTGATGCTGCTGCTGGTTGCTGTTGGAGATGGTCTCTGGGATGTGCAGGGGTCAAAAGGTCAATGTGAGGACATGCATGTCTCATGACCGGCTGATGGCTGGCCTTCACACACACACACCTGATCACATTCGCTCTGCATGTGTGCCAGTTTCTGGCCTGACAGGAAGTGGGGCGAACAAAAGATGCGAGTGGGCGGAGTTTTGATCATTTTTCCTCTGAGAACGAAAGGTTTTGCCCTTTTGTCCGCTTTAGTAATGACGGCTGGGGAATTCCTGTGTGCAGCAGGAAAGGTCAGACGCTGCTGGAAGGATCTCATGCGTCCAGGGTTTGTGCTTCTCCTGTTGTGTTCCTCAGTAAACGAGGTGGAACTGCTGAAGATCCCAGCGGAGTTGAGTTCCTGTGGGAGGAGCCTCGGCTTCACCTGCACGAGACTCACCTGTGTGATACTTTACTCTCTGAGAAACCAGTCTGCCACACAAACACACGTTTACTGAACGCCTTGTACTTCATCTTTCATATTTGCTGCATTTCAGAGGTTATTTCTATGGTGGAATGCGTACTTGATCAGTACAGGCTTTATTAAAAATCATAACACTTTATTTTAACGACCAATTCTCACTTTTAACTATCATGTATATCAATAGCATGTTGTCTGTTTATTAGGCACAATTAATGCCTTGTTCTGTATGACCATATTTTAGATCCCTCCACTAAATACCTAAACTTAACAACTAACTAATAAGCAGCAAATAAGTTTACTGAGGCAATAGTAGTTGTTAATAATTAGTTAATAGTGAGAATAGGACCTTAAAATAAAGTGTGACCACATAGTTGTATTTTTCTTTTTATATAATTTTTAGGATATATTATCAAATATATATTTTAAAGATCTATACTTCTTAAATAAGTTTTTCTTTTGAAAAACTGCTGTAAAGAGGAATATATATATATATATAGGTTGACTTTATGTATGTATGTATGTATATATGTATTTGTTTATTTATTTACTGCAGGCTTAATTAAAAAACAGATGTTTTAAAATTAATTTTCCTTTTGACAAACAGCTGTAAAGAAGAGTATATAGGTTTTATTTATTTATTTATTGCAGGCTTAATTAACAGCTGTAAAGAGGAATATATATATATATATGGGTTGTTGATGTGACATGGCATTTTCACTGTCCCACAAGATAAAAATTAATATAATTCATATTTTCGTTATCTAAAATGCAGTAAATGATTAAACATTTCTTTGTCCTACGTGGACCTGTTGTTATAAAAGCTGCAGTGTTATTAGATTTGTTTTAAAAAATTTGAGCTAAATCTCAAAATTGTCCTATGGTGTGACTGTCTCAAGCATGGTTCAGTAAATTACAACTTTTATAAATTAAAAAGAAAAGCATAAAAATATTAATAAATACGTCTGGCATACAAGTGTCTGTTTTAGTAAATGGCAATCATTTTTTTTTATTTTTCATCCATGTATTTCTGAAAGCATAGGAACTTGATACATTTTGTCTCCAAAAACCATATCCTCTGGTGTGACTCCATATCCTGATTTTAAATCGGCCAATTCCTGAGAAAACTGTAATTAGTTGAAGGACCCCATTCATGGTTATATTACTGAAGCCCCCTGTGAAGACGTGCACATGGTCCGTTTTTGTCTCAGAATTGTTTAAATATTGAACTTTTTTGGAACCACTACAAAAGTGTTACGTTTTGTTGTCCTGTGGTGTGACTCCCCTAAATTATATTTTTTAATTAAAAACTGCATGTTAAACTACATAATCATGGAAAATGATGCAAATGTGTTTTGCTTACCGCTAATGACAGGTTAGCTTGGAATAACAAGGTCATTAATTGACAGAAAAAGTCTGAAACGTCATTTGGTGTGACAGATAATGTCCTCTGGTGTGACGCCTGTACAGTCACACCACAGGACAAAGATGTCACACCAGAGGACAAGGTCTCTTTAAAAAGCATTTTAAATCATTAAATAAGATTTATTCAACTACTTTTTTATTATTTTTTGATCATTTTCAGTGTTCTTAAATGCAATAATTACATTATTTAAATTATTTTCTGATTTTTACAGAAATTATTTTCAGTTTTTACAGAAAACTTGTACTGTTATAAAGTGTTTAAAATGTGATGCTTTGTTTTTGAGACAGAAAGAATTGAGGGAGAGAAATTAGTGGAAGAGAGAGGAGGCGGAAATATAGAGAGAAAATGAACGGATCCACCAGAAGGGAGGAGATCCTGAGAACGATGCAGAAAGTTAATAGAACCAAAATCATGCCTTAAAAAGAGTAGATATAGAGTTTTAAAAACTTAATGAATATAGTTTCAATCATATATCAATCATATTTAGCTGTATCATAAATATCAATCATATTTAGCTGTGCCGCACATGCAGCGGGGGCTAGAAGAGTTTCAGTAACACTGATTGACTAAGAGACTGGATTTTGTTGATGTAAATTATTTTTGTTTTGTTTAAAAAGACATGTTGATTTTGTTTGTATCAAAATTAAACTTTCTTTCTCCTTTGACATGTTCAAAATTAGATAGAAATACTTTAATAACTACCATTTATGTCCTTTAGTGTGACGTAATGTCCTGTGGTGTGACACACATAAACGAATCACAGATTTGTTTTTATCTCAAAATATCTTAAAAAACAGTTGAGTATTGCAGTAGGGGAGATACAAATATCTCTCATCTTAAAATGGTTTAATTTTCAGCAGTTTTGAACAGATGACAGCAAAGTTTGTCTTGTTGTCAAAGTTTGTCTTGAAATCGTCATATTAAATAATATTATATTCATATTAAATAAATAGCACTATATGAAAATGAGTGTCTAACGATGAAGATAAATCTCTCTCATGCTATTTATGTATTATTAAGAGTTTTTTTTTTATTTCTTAATTTTTGCTATGTCACACCATAGGACAAATTTATGGTACAGTTCAGCTTATATGTTAAAAAATAAATAAGTTAGTGACCCTTCATATTTTCTCAAAGATCAGACTTTACACTACATAAATATATGCATTTCTTTTTCAAAAAAGGTCTTTTACAAAAAAAGCATTTTTTACTGCCTATTTGTCAACTACCCATATGATTGGTATATTGATTGATTGATTGATTTTTATTTTATTGCAGGCTTAATTAAAAATCTGATATTTTAAAATGAATTGTCCTTCTGACAAACAGCTGTAAAGATAAATATAATAGGTTGAATTTATTTATTTATCTAAGCTGTAATATAGGCTGTAGTGATTGCATTTGTGATTGAATGCTGATTGAATTCTGGTGATGGATTCATTCATTAATACATTTGTATTATATATTTCTCTAATTCAGTATAATTACAGTGTGTCTGTAGGTGTTTGTGAATCTGCACCTGTGCTCTGATCCTCCAGGTGTGGAAATACTGTTAGAAAGAGCAGTAGTGTTTGTGAGAGACAGACAGGTGAGCAGTGAGACAGGTGTGTGATCAGCACTCTGATGCTCGTTTGTTCATTACTCTCATCTGTGAAATACTGCCAGTGTAGGGATTTACATTTACATGTATTCAGATGCATTGACCCATGAATAGAATGCATAGTGAATGTTTCAGATGTTATCTTGACTGTAACATTTGAAGCATGCCTTTCTGTGAAGCTCCTTAGAAACTATATTGTGAAAAGCTCTGTACAAATGAGCATGAATGGATATACATACACTAACTTTAATTCATCATTTGAGCTGTTTTGTTCTGGAACAGGAAGATTTTTTTCTCTCTCTTTTCTTCGTCAATCCCTCCATTCTGTACATTCTCCCACTCTCTGCTGAATATTAATGATTAAAGCTCATTAACATGTCATCATCTTCAGAGGGTTAATAAAGTCTGGGGGTCCGTGACCCCTGCTGACCCCCTCTCTCTCTATCTCTCTCTTTCTCCACCCATCTTTTAATAAATCGATGCAGCTGCGTAACGCTTAAATGGGTCCCCGTCTCTGGGATGAATCCTGCTTTTGTGTCGTCTCTCTTTCTGCTGGTGGACGGGTGGCAGTGGTGTGGTGGGGGGCAAAATCTTGGACAGGATTCCTCTGCAGCTGGGGAAGAATGGATGGAGAGAGAGAGCATGAATGCTCCATTGTGTGCTCACTTCATATCTGCACCGACTGCCTCCGCCAAGAGTCCAGTTACCCCAATTGTGTTGGAGAAACATCTAAAGGAAGCTGATATGGGGTTTCAGAGGGTTTAATGGGGGTTTGGGGTGGAGGAGGGCGAGAGAGAGGGAATTGGTTACCTGGTTTTCAGGTATGCGTAAATCCTTCTCCAGCAATATCCCAGCTAACAGGGAACGTTCTTAAAACGTTCTCTCAAAGTTATAAACCAGCGTTCCTCCAGTAACGTTAATAGAACATTAGTTCAGTGTTATCTGGACTGTAGTAACGTTCTCAAACATTTTCTCAAAGTTATCAACAAACGTTCTTCCGGTAACATTAATCAAACAGTCATGCAAAGTTATTTGGTCTTTAAAGGGATACTAAGTTTTTCACGTACCCCCATGTCGTTCCGAACCCGTAAAAGCTTTGTTAGTCTTCAGAACACAATTTAAGATATTTTGGATGAAAACCGGGAGGCTTGTGACTGTCCCATTGACTGCCAAGTAAATTGCACTGTCAAGGTCCATAAAAGTATGAAAAGCATCGCCAGAATACTCCATCTGCCATAAGTGGTTCAATCGTAATTTTATGAAGCGACGATAATATTTTTTGTATGGAAATAAAACAAAAATAACGACTTTATTCAACAATTAGGCACCGTAACGTGTCCTCTGCGTCAGCATAGCGCCATTTTGGAGATTATCCCCTGGCGCAAAATGCGTACACTCTTCTGTATCAGCCTCGACACAGGGATGTGTCTTCTTTGTCGATTTACGCTCTGATTTGAACACAAACAACTGTTAGCACGAAAAATCATTTCTTTATCGTTGATTGAACATTGTAGTTTTAGACGTTTTAGAACGTTCAAAGAACATTCAATAGTAGCATTCCTATGTTTTCAAAATGGCAAAATGGAATGTTCCCTTAGTGTTCAAGTAACCAAGAAACAACTTTTTAAAAACATTTTAAATACTGGATGTTTTAATCGTTCAGAGAACATTCAGAAATAATGTTTTCATAAATTAATGCTAACGTCAATAAAACATGCTTGGAGCATTTTTAACAGAATTGGTTCCCAGGTTTTCAGGTGTGTAAATCCTTCTCAAACAGTATCTCAGCTAACAAGGCATGTTCTTTAAACTGTATGTTTTGAACACTCAGGGAACTTTCAGGGATAATGCTAATGAATATGGCATCTAAATGTTCTTAAAACATGTTGTTCGTTGAAATGCTGCTACAGGGGTGCTCACCAGAGAAACAACCCAAAAGGATGCATGTGTATGTGGCAGATGTGTTTAAATGCAGTTGGACTGTATTTATTCCATATTTACCATGAAACTATGTCATTGTTCTGTGCACTGTGAAACAGTGAGCATTACTGCACACTATTACTGGAGTATGCATTATTGTCACATGACCTCATTATGTGTCATGTGAGTGATAGTATCATGGTGAAAATAAATCAGGTTATTTAGCTTTTTAATTGAATTTGGGGTAAAAATGCTTAAATTGCAACATGGAATAATTAACTAATTTGCTGGATAGGAAGGGAGATTTTGAAAATCACAGCTGGTGTTTCTGCCGGTTTATTCACACTGCAAATGCAACATCAGCTCAAGTGTGCACTGCGTTGTTTGTGACATACTAAATACTCCAGAAATAAGAAGAGTAGTTTGTTAGTGGCCAAATGTAAAATAGCATTATATTTGCATTGTTTAGATGATGTGTCATTTAGACAGATTCATCTCAGAGCAGAAATTGTGCTTTTAAAGAGCTCAAGGCCTGAAATTTTACCTGGCACAACTGAGCTCCACTTACAATGTTAGTCAAGGTTTTTGATGGTCATAATTTAGTTTTTCATGATTGTTTCCACCCTCTTTCTGACCCTAAACAAGCTGTTTTTCCTTCTGCACTTTTAAGACTTTACATAGAAGTGTTAGAATACTGTATTTTCAGTCATGTTGATCCAAACCTGTATGATTTTCATTGCTCTTTTCCTCACAATAACACCACAATACTATGCTGTAGCTAAATGTTCTTCAGAAGTTCTCCTGTTCAACACTTTTGTTCAGTTTCTCACAGGCCGTTGTGTTTAATTGAAGTCACAGGTTTGAAATGGGAAACACACACCTGCTGACGTTCTGAGTTTTAAGTCAAATCTCTGGGTGGATTGAGTTCTGAAAGTTACAGCATTAGTTAAATCAAAAGATGATGGAAAGTTTGATTATTCACGATGGCAACCCTTTAGTCAATAAATGAGACATTTGAGAGTTTGACATGTTCTTTCCAGCGATTATGATTTACAGCATTTGTGCCGCATTAAAATGTCTGTCAGTGCAACATTTGTGATATTTACTTGACAGCAGGGCCGGCAAAAAATATATGTTTTCAAATATATATTTTAAATGTATTCCACAATATATAAAATATGACCAAAACTATATATTTGCTGAAATATATTTGGGTAAATATATTTTATACAAATGTATTTTCTACAAATGTATTGTAATTTTTCTATATTTTTGAAAATATATTTGAAAAAAATAATATCTTAAACTAACAAAACTAACAAATATATTTTTGCAAATATAATAGATATGCGTTGACATATACAGTAGTATGTCACATTTGAAGAAAACTTTATTTCTTGTCAGTAACGTATAAATGAATCAGCCAGAAATAAATAAATCAATAATAAAAACTAAACATTATTAAATCATTATAAATTTAGCTTTGATTTGTAGTAGAACTAAATAAGGCTGCTGTAAGACTGGAAACATATTGTCTTGCCCCCAAAATACATTTTGAAATGTATTATAGTATTTGAAAATAAAACTAAATATATTTATATTTTCAAAAATATTTCATTGAGCTTCACTTTTTACAACATATATTTAGCATATATATATATTTATTTCAAATATATTTTGGCTAGAAAAATATATATTTTTTGCAGAACCTTGCACACATCAAACATTTTAAATAAAGATGTGCACAATTTTATGTACACTGTAAAAAGTGAAAATATTTTGTTGTATCCTTAAATTTATATGATTCCACTTGAAGTCCATTTTAGATTTGAACATGTTTTTGTGTTGTGTGTGTGTGTTGTGCTGATGGATGGACAGATGAACAGACGGAGAGGGCAGGAATGAGATTTGTGGGTGAGTTTGAGTCACAGCTGATGAAATGCAGAAAATGATGCAGAAGAATTCAGATGACAAAAGACTCTTTCTGTGCGCGTCTCTCGTTCTCAGGATGCTCTGGTGGAGCTCTCTCCCCTCGGGCCGCTGCGGGCCTTGTGACTCTCGTCTTGATTTCTGAGGGTCACGCTGGATGGAGGAGCTGCAGCGTTTCTCAGACTCTGGAGATCAGAGCATCTGATTCTCACGGCCTGGATCCTGCTGATTGATCTGTGATTGATCAGATCTGTGATGAGCAGCAATCACTCAGCTGAGACTCCATCAAATGAGCTTATTCTCACAGATCAGTGATTTGATCTGGAGCTGTCAGTAGCATGACATGTTACAATAAAAAAGATTGTTTGTAACATTTTAAAATTACACAAAGACCTGATAACTTACCCAGAATCTGTTGCTAGGGTGTTGCTATGCAGTTTCTAGGGTGTTTGGAGTATTTGCGGTTGCTAGTGAATTCTAGGTAGTTGATATGGTGTTCTGGGTGGTTGCTATGGTGTTTTTGGTAGTTTCTAGTATCTTCTGAGTGGTTGCTTGGGTGTTCTATGTGGTTGCTATGGTGTTTTGGGTAGTTACTGGCATCTTCTGAGTAGTTATTAAGGTCTTCTGCATAGGAAGTTCTGTCTCCTAGGGCTTTATAAGTGGTTGTAAGGATGTTCTGTGTGGTTGTTAGGCATTCCGTTTGGTTGTTAGGGTGTTCTGTGGTTGTTAGGCATTCTGTGTGGTTGTTACGGTGTTGTTATGCATTATGTCTGGTTGTTAGGGTGTTGTTTGTAGTTGTTTGGGATGTAATTTGTGGTTATTAGGGTGTTGTTAGTGGTTGTTAGGCATTCTTTGTTTTATTAGTGGACAGTGGTTGTTATGTGTTCTGTGTGGTTGTTAGGGTGTTATTAGTCATTGTTAGGGTGTTATGTAGTTGTTAGGGTGTTGTTATTGGATGGTAGTGTGTTCTGTGTGGTTGCTAGGGTGTTTGTAGTTGTTATGGTGTTAGGTGTGGTTGTTAGGGTGTTGTGTGGAGTTGTTTGGGGTGTTACAGTATGTGTAGTTGTTAGTGTTGTTAGTGGTTGTTAGGTGTTCTGTGTGGTTGTTAGGGTGTTGTTTGGGGTGTTATGTGTTTTTGTTATGGTGGTGTTAGTGGTTGTTAAGGTGTTGCTAGTGGTTGTTAGGCATTCTGTGTGGTTGTTAGGGTGTTGTTAGTGGTTGTTAGGCATCCTGTGTGGTTGTTAGGTTGTGGTTAGTGGTTGTTAGGGTGTTATTAGTGGTTGTTAGAGTGTTGTTAGTGGTTAAGGTGTTATTAGTGGTTATTGTGGTGTTGCTACTGGTTGTTAGGGTGTTGTTAGTGGTTGCTAAGGTGTTATTAGTGGTTATGCATTCTGTGTGGTTGTTAGGGTGTTGTTAGTGGTTGTTAGGGTGTTGTTAGTGGTTGTTAGGGTGTTATTAGTGGTTGTTATAGTGTTGTTAGTGGTTGTTAAGGTGCTATTAGTGGTTATTATGGTGTTGAGTCGTTAGGTTGACTGTCTGACGTGTATAGAGTCCTGCAGTCTCATGTCTCTGTGATTTTTTGCTCTGTGGATGTGCTTCTGGTTCCTCCTTCAGTATCTGTGGGGGTTTTCCACCTGTTTTTTGATGAAAATGCTGTGTCTGATTACTCAGTACAGCAGCAGCTCACAAATGATCTGAGGAATCCTTGAGCACAAACACTCACTCAGCTTTAACACTGACTGTTAAAAGCTCTAGTGATGATTGCCTGAGTTAACTGCTGCTTATGAATCTAAACAAGATGACGCTGCTATGTTCGGTCGCCGTCCAGGTCGCTCCGCTAAGACTGTGTTTTTATTTACTTTTTTACTTACTTTTGATTTCTCTTTTTACACACATAACATCTGCACTGATCACCTACGACAAAGGTAAACTCTTGGACATTGGAAACCGCTTCACTAACCTGGTTCAGGACACTTTATCACCGAATCCATCATGGCCTCTTGAGATTCTTTGTAACGCGGAGAACAAAGGCCATAGGAGACGGAACAAGAAACACCGTGGAAATAGCGCTGGAATCCGCAACAGACTGAGAAAAAGGGCTCACAGTCCTCCTTTACCGAGCATTCTGCTCGCTAATGTCCAATCCTTGGAGAATAAGATGGACGATCTTAGAGCCAGGATAAGTTTCCAACGGGACATAAGGGACTGTAACATCATCTGTTTGACTGAAAAATGGCTCACACCCTCGGTTCCGGACACTGCTGTAACGCCGTCTGACAACTTTCCTGTTTTACGGATGGACAGAACAGCCGAGGCCAGTAAATCCAAAGGTGGAAGAGTGTGTTTCATGATTAACAAGAAATGGTGTGACCCCAGGAATATCTCCTCTCTGTCGCGTTCCTGCTCGCCTCATCTGGAACATCTATCCATTATTTGCCGCCCATTCTATCTACCCCGTGAGTTCTCCGCGGTCATCGTTACTGCTGCTTACATTTCACCACAGGCAGACACCGGCTTGGCTTTGTCTAAACTTCACGACGTGATCAGCGGCTACATTAACAAACATCCTGATGCTGCCTTTATCATAGCGGGGGATTTTAACAAAGCCAACCTCAGGCAGGTCATGCCGAACTTTCACCAGCATGTATCCTGTCCAACTAGAGGACCGAATACACTGGATCATTGCTACTCTCAGTTTAAGAATGCCTACAAAGCCCGCTCACTACCGGCTTTTGGCAAATCGGACCACGCCGCCATTTTCCTCACACCGGAATATAAACAAAGGCTCGCACAGGAACCCCCGGTGAAGAGGGAAGTGACGCGTTGGTCCTCCCACTCGGAAGCTATGCTACAGGCGGCTCTTGATGACGTCGACTGGGACATGTTCAGGGCGAGCTCATCTGACGTCAGCGAGTTCACGGATGTAGCAGTACGCACACAACGAGGCTCTTTTGTCTGGGAATATGAGCGTGTATAAAGCATTGTGTTATGCTCTCAGACGAGAAGTAAGTGCCGCCAAACATCGATACAAAGAGAGAATTGAGTCTCATTTTCAGCTCGATGACTCTCGACGCATGTGGCAGGGACTAAGGACCATCTGTGCCTTTGGAAACAAATCCTCCGCGGAGGTGAGAGCAGATCCGTTACTGGCCGACGAGTTAAACACATTCTATGGCCGTTTTGAATGCAATGGCGGCAGCGCGGCTCTGCCGAGCAGCGCGTCAGGAAGCAGCAGGCAGAGAAGTGATAATAATGTGATCACCGTGTCGGAGGACGAGGTTCGCTGGGCACTAAAGAGAGTGAACATCAGGAAAGCGGCTGGACCTGACGGGATCACAGGCCGGGTTCTGAGGTCCTGCGCTGATCAGCTTGCTGGTTTGTTCACTTCAATCTTTAATGAGTCCCTTGCTACCTCTGTGGTTCCCACCTCCTTTAAAAAATCCATCATCATCCCTGTGCCTAAGAACAATAAACCCTCTTGCCTGAATGACTATCGACCAGTGACCCTCACATCAATAGTCATGAAGGTTTTTGAGAGACTTTAGCTACATTAGCTCCTCCATCCCTGTTACTTTGGACCCTCTTCAGTTTGCCTATCGTCCCAATAGATCCACTGATGATGCCATCTCTCACATACTCCACTCCTCCCTCACACACATTGATAGCAGCAATGGGAACTATGCAAGACTGCTATTCATAGACTATAGCTCAGCTTTCAACACTATAGTCCCCATCAAGCTGACTTCTAAACTCACAGGCCTCGGCCTAAACACTTCACTCTGCGACTGGATTCAAGATTTCCTCACCGGCAGACCTCAAGTGGTGAAGGTAGGCCAGTTCACCTCAAACTCCATCACCCTGAACGTAGGAGCCCCGCAGGGTTGTGTCCTGAGTCCCCTGCTCTACTCTCTCTACACACATGACTGCGTGTCCTCTCACAGATCCACATCTATTATCAAATTTGCTGATGATACTGTGGTTCTGGGCCTCATTTACAACAATGAAGAGACCGCATACTTGGACGAGGTGGAGAGACTCACATCATGGTGCCAGGACAACTGTCTCTCTCTGAATGTGAGCAAAACTAAAGAGCTGATTGTGGACTTCAGAAAGAGACACCTGCTGCCCTACACTCCTCTTGTGATCAGCGGGACCCCTGTGGAGAGAGTTAGCAGCTTTAAGTACCTCGGTGTAAACATCTCCGAGGACCTGACTTGGACTACACACATTCAAACACAGGTTAAGAAAGCCAGGCAAAGGCTGTACCATCTGCGACAGCTGAGGAAATTCAGGGTCTCACCAACAATCCTGAAAACTTTCTATTCAGGGACCATAGAAAGTGTTTTGACTCAGTGCATCTCAGTGTGGTATGGAAACAGCTCCAGTCAAGACTGCAAAGCCTTGCAGAGAGTTGTGCGCTTAGCTGAGCGCATCTCAGGGTCTGCTCTCCCCTCTCTGCAGGACATCTACCTCAAACGCTGCAAAAGTAGAACTGTCAAAATCATCAAAGACTCAAATCACCCCGGTAACTGTCTTTTCACTTTGCTGCCATCTGGTAAGCGCTTCCGCTGCCTGATGGCAAAAACTGAGAGACTTAGGAGGAGTTTCTTCCCCCAGGCCATCAGACTCCTGAACTCAAACTCAGCCTCTTAACATCATCATGACTTCACTTATTACTCACTCACAATCAGTAAGATACTCACACTCATTATTATCTACCTCATACTGACAGTGTCATTTGCACTAGAGGTAGACCGATTAATCAGTTTTGCCGATTAATCGGCACCGATAGTTGATTTGCGGAACTATCGGTTATCGGCAAAAATCCATGCCGATAGTTTTCCGTGTTGCATCTGTTGCTGCAGTGGTTGAGAATGGTCTGCTGTCATTATACAGTATGAGAGCGGCCTCTAGAGGCGGAAATCACTGACAGCACATGTGCTGCACAGAGAGGGAAACTCCAGACTCGCATTTAAATACAGCCGACAGAAAATTCTGCCGCGGAACAGAGCACCGTTCACATAGTTTTCTATTAAATTACATTATGTACATTAACAATGATTTGGGACAAATATAATTACTTCACCCTAGGTGATAAATTATGTATTGTGCATTTTTCAGCAAAACGTTTGTCTTTCTGTGACTCTAATACAGTCTGTATGCTTCATATAGAGAGCTGTAATACAGATCGCGCTTTCTCTTTCCGTTTGCTCTGTTTTTTTTAAACACCGAACTTCAAACTCATTTATGCCACATAGTTCATTCTTGAAGCAAACTTATGTCCGTTTGGTGATTAAATAAACCGTTTTGGACCGTTGCTTGAATTGAACGTGACACGTCCGGTGTGTGTGATACCCGTGACTTCTCCAAGACACAGCGCTGCGCTTTTGCACAGTGTGTCACTTGCATTTATTTTATATTTTGATTAGATAATAATGCAGTGTTCTAAAATAGAAGCAAATAAAATGTGAGAGTACACATACGATATCAATAACCTGTGCATGTAATTTTAATATGGCCTTGTGTAGATATTTCAAGATGGCCATCTTTAAGCATGACTGTTGAAATGCAATGGTAATACTTAACAATAAGAGCATCTAACAAGATGTTCCTTGTTAGAGTGTGTTCATTTCATTTCAACATTTACTATTACTAATAGGCTTCATTTTTAAATTTTAAAGTTTCTTCTTTTAACATTAGTAAACTATGAAATAACTTTAATGATCAATATAATAATTAATATTAATACTAAATTTGTATTAATTTACAAAGTATGGTTCAGTACTGTTACTGCTTTTTTAAAAATAGCAAAGCTCTATTTTAGTTTTCGTTCAGTATCCATTTTAAAAACTATCGGTTGATTAATCGGTATCGGCCAGTGTGGTCCAACCTAGCTATCAGTATCGGTAAAATCCAATATCGGTCGACCTCTAATTTGCACACATCACTTTCTGTGTTTTGGTATCTTATTTCTTCATTTATTTTTTGAGATTGCTGCTACATGTCAACCATGTACAACCTATTTGCACATTCCTCTCTTGTACAGTCATGCCTATCTTAATATTTAAGTCTACAGTATACTATCATGCACATTATTTTATATTTTATATTTTGTTCTTTATATCTTTTTCTTTTTTATTCATTTAATTTTATGTATACTACTTTGTGTTGTTTTCTATAATATTGCACTGTCCATGGAGCGGACCTGACTCACATTTCACTGCTGGTTAATACTCTCTGTATAATTGTGTATGTGACAAATAAATAAATCTTAATCTTAATCTTAATAAAGGTCTTTAAAGCAGCAGTAAAGTGCTGGTGAAAATATTGATTGTGTTTGTTAGTGAGATCAAACGAATGACGGGCGGCTGTCAGACGCTCATGATGATCATGTGACCTCATGTGATTCACAGGCCTGCAGGAACACAAGCACATTGCATTGCTACTGGAGCAGACGACATGTTTCTCTCAAACAGAAATGCCCCTGAAACAAAGAGAGTAACGCTAGAAACCTGAGCTGTGATTTTCAGAGGATCCTGAACATCTCAGATTCAGTCCAACTGCATCCGGGTCCTTCAGCCAAACAGGTGCCCTTTGTGTTCCTCGTTTACAGATGAGTAAACACGACCAACAAAAAGTCCAGCAACTTGCTTTATTTTTTAATTCTCATTTTTCTTTGTGATCTTCTCCTTGCCGATTTAGATGCACAAACTCTGAATAAATAGCATGTGTTTGACAGAATGACGTTGATGAAGTTTAGCAGATGTTCATCTACTGTGACGCTGAGTCTAACTAACTAGCTGTTGCCTTCAGAATGAGCCTGTAATCAGTGCTTTATCTCACCATCATCAGAGTTTCCAGTCAGAAGTGATTTGAGTTTGATGGATGTTTCTGTCTGGTTTAAACTTCATAGAGCTAACAAGAATACATTCTACCATTAAGTTATGAAAACCTTGTTTCTGAATGTTCTCTGAATGTCCAGTTTTTAATAGAACATTCCATTGTATAATTTTGCAAACACTGTGGGAATGTTACTTTTGAATGTTCTCTGAAAGTTCCGAAACAAGTAGCAACATAAAAAATAAAAACTTAAATGAACATTCAACTGAAATGTTTTAGAAAAAACTTGTTCCATGAATGACAATAATGTTTTTGTGCCAATGTTTTGAGAACATTTTTGAGAACTTTGAACAAACATTCTATTAATGTTACTGGATGTTTGTTCATAACTTTGAGAGAACTTCGCCAGAATGTTTTGAGAACATTATTAAAGACCAGATAACTTTGAGAGAACATTCAACAGCGTTCTGAGGACTTTGCCTGTTAGATGGGTGTTCACGCTCAGATTTAAGTGTCTGTCACTTTCTTTCCTGTTTTCAGTTGATGGAGGTTCGTTATGCTTCATCCAAGAACTTGTTTCTGCTGAAATGCTTGAGTTCGTATTGAGATCTCAGAGTTTGGAGTGATATATTGGCAGTTTGAGAGATGAAAGGCTTCATGGCTTCTTCATGATGATGATCTGATACATATAGTGTGGTGTGTGTGTGTGTGTGTGTGTGTGTGTGTGTGCGTGCGTGCGTGTGTGTGAGAGTGAGTGTCTCTGATGTGTGTGTGTGTGTGTGTGTGTGTGTGTGTCTCTGATGTGTGTGTGCATGTGTGTGTGTGTGTGTGTGCTCTGATGTGTGTGTGCGTGCGTGCGTGCGTGTGTGTGTTCTGATGTGTGTGGTGTGTGTCCTGATGTGTGTGTTGTGTGTGCTCTGATGTGAGCCGTGCGTGCGTGTGTGTGTGCTTGATGTGTGTCGTGCGTGTGTGCATGTGTGTGTGTGCAGCAGATGTGGTCCTGCGGTTTGAGGAAGACTCTGAAGGGCCGTGAGGAAGAGTGTGAGGCTGTAAAGACTGACTGACTTTCCAATCATGTGTTTTTCTGGGAACATTGAATTACAGCGGTGGGGGGCGGAGATGAACGAATGAAAGGAGCCGTTGTTACTGACGGGATGGACAGATGAAAGAGAGAAGGAGAGAGAGATGAAAGACAGAGAGGATGAGAAATCACTGTGACAAACACACACACACACGATGTGAGAGATTCATAACAAACTCGTTTGCTGCTGTAGAATGTGTTGTTTTGGATCTAGTGCACTTGTAGTGAACTTCACATCTTAAAAGCAGATTTTTGAATTTTTTATATATTGAAATGTTAATAATAAATGAAATAATAATAATAAAAGGCCTCAAGTGTATTTAAAGAGAGACTTTCATGACTTTTAAAAGATTTTAACATTTTAAATCTTTGTAATAACATCAAATTAAAAGTTTTACTTTAAAGTCCTTTAAATCAATACGTTTTAATTTCGTTTAATATTTTGTCATGTTTTAATGAAGTACACTTATTTTGATGTGTTGATTAACGTACTAAAGCACATGTAAAGTATTGATTATCATTTTAACTCTAGCGTGTTATTTGATATTACATTTTAAATTAATATATTTATAGTGTAATTGCAGCTTCATCATAACAAACGTTTAATTACAAATATATTTAAATTACAAATTTCAGCATATATATTGTGAATATTGTTGACTATTCTTTTTTTTATAAGTTGCTTTGGATAAAACCATCTGATAAATACAGAAATGTAAATAGAAATGACATTAAAGCATATTTTAGTTTATCAGAAGTGTTTGTCAGTACATTCAGCAGTACTTTAACCATATTTAACCAAAGACAATATAAGTAATTATGAAATTATAAATAATATACACATTTGAAGTGGATCAAAACCTTTCATCAAAGCTGTCTTAAATCAAAATGCGTTCTTGTCTCAGGACAACTTTGATGAACGTTTTTGATCCACTTCAAATGTTGACTAGTGTTCTTTGATTCTTAATAACATGTTATTTGAAGTTAAATGAGAATGCATTATAGATGAAATTTATATTAAATTCAGTTATTTGAAGTTTAAGGTGTTTTTGACTAACTTAAGTATCTTTAATGCACTATTTTTTTCAGTCATGTTTCTGAGTTGAAGACTGTTCTGGTAGACCGGTTTCAGCAGATGTGTTTTGGTAGACTGTGGTGGTCTAGACCAGCACTAAACCAGCGTGTAAATGAATACATGACTGTCGTTCAGTGGCTTTATTTCTTATCTCTAGATGAAGAAGATTATTTGCAGTGATACATGATTGCAGGACGTTTGCGTCTCGTAACCGTTGATCTTTAACCCTCAAAACCACTGACACTAAACCAGATCTGCGTCACACACACGCGTCCGATGCTTTGTCATGATCTGTGTGTGTGTGTTTAGTTTGATGAAGCTCCAGCGACACAAAGAACCTCCTCAGAACAGACAGAAAAACAAACGCTTCTCGTTTCTGTCCATGATTCGCTGCTTCAGTCAGTCTTTAGTTTAGTTTGTGATGTTAGACGCTCATGATGTGCTGAGATATTCCTCTGCTAGATGACTTTAAAAGAAGTCTTGTTTTGTGAGAAGTGGATTGAAATGAAGTGAGTTTATTGTTAAAATAAGAATAAATATCTGCCAGAGGAGTGTCAGAAAAATCTACTTAATTAAAGAGAAAACAAGTTTTAATTTTCGACCTCATTGGCAGAAATTTCTTCCTGTTTTATCAGTTAATTAAAACTAAAACCATTAAAAATTGTTACTTGAAATAAAATAAATATTACCTGAAATCAAATTAAATTAAATATGAAACCCTTCTTTTCAGCTGTTCTTTTATTTCTGAAACATTATCTTTTTAATTTAGTATAAATTGATGTACTAATATAAGAAACTAAAAAATAATAAAAACTATATAAACTTGAGCGAGAGAGAGAAGAGAGTCAGTCATCATGAGGACTGTAAAAAGTATCCTGTTAAATTTACAGTAAATATATAAATATTTAAATATCAGTTAAATGCCAGCTTAAAAAGTGTTATGTTCAATATGTTATTAATAAGATGCATAGTTTTTACATTAAAAACCTGCAATCTTCACTGATTTGAACTGTATATAGTAACTTGTATGTAACTTACAATTAACCAATTCCCAGATCTTTACTGTGGTATTTTTGCAGTCTTTTTCTGTACAAAACACAATAATGTTAATGCTACTAATAATAAACCGTATTTAAAAAAAATAAATCAAAACAAAAACTACACAACAAACTGAATAAAACTTTAACAAAAATTCACAAGAAACAGAAAATATCAAAATAAAAAACTATAATATCAATTAACTAAAATAACACTGGTCAGTGTTGCAATATTGTCCAATAAGGATTTAATAATTTCACCTAAGATGAGTTAAATTATAGCTCAAATGAGTTTGTGGTAGTTTTATTGCTCATTTGCTAGTGACTTTGGATAAAAGCATCTGCAAATACAAAAAAAGTGATTGTTGCTGTAGTTGCAGTGTTTGCAGGCAGGAGGCGCTGCTGGTCCATGTTTAAACTCTGCAGGACTTTAATTAATGCTTTTACTTTAATGAAATAAACTGATTTATTTAGTCAAATAAAACTTAAGGAAAATGAGTTAAAATGAGAGGAGATCTTCGGATGTGAAGCTGCATGTCTCTGTATTTTCAGAGAGACGGAGGTGATGAGGAGACAGGAAGCAGTGTTTGTGAGAAGTGTGCTGGTGAGGGGGAACGGCTCATAATGAGCAGTGCAGGGGGCAGTAAACGCTGACAATGAGCCTCTGTTACTGACCCACACAATACAGCACTATCAGTTTCATCACGCCTGTCTCTCTCTCTCTCTGTCTGTCTGCCTCAGGCGTGGATCTGCAAACATCTCTCTCTCCCAGAACCTCCTCCATCAGACGAGCTGCAGAGGTTAATCGATGGGTTTGGGTCCGTGACACTCAAAAAATCATGTGTTCATGTTGCCGTTTAGGGAATATTTCAGTAAAAGTGTGGATCAGAAATCTGCTTTGGTCACTTCAACTTAACACTGTGAAAAAATTCCACCTACTTCAGTTTAAAAACTTAAAAGCTCCTGCTGTATTTTTTAAAGTATAATTAAACTGGCTGCAGGATTATTATATATTATTTTAAACAAATATAATATAATATAACAATATAATATATAAATAAAATAATATAATGAATAATATATTTATTTTATATAGAAAAAAGTTAATTATATATGTGTGTTTGTGTGTGTGTGTGTGTGTGTGTTGTGTGTTTGTGTTTGTGTGTGTGTGTTTGTGTTTGTGTGTGTGTGTGTATTTGTGTTTGTGTTTGTGTGTGTTTGTGTTTGTGTTGTGTGTGTTTGTGTTTGTGTTTGTGTTTGTGTTTGTGTGTGTTGTGTGTTGTGTTTGTGTGTGTGTGTGTGTGTGTGTTGTGTGTGTGTGTGTGTGTGTTTTGTGTGTGTTTGTGTTGTGTGTGTTGTGTTTGTGTTTGTGTTTGTGTGTGTGTTTGTGTTTGTGTGTGTGTGTTTTGTGTTTGTGTTGTGTGTGTGTGTGTTGTGTGTTTGTGTGTGTGTGTTTGTGTTTGTGTGTGTGTGTGTGTGTTTGTGTGTGTTTGTGTTTGTGTTTGTGTGTGTGTTGTGTTTGTGTTTGTGTTTGTGTTGTGTTTGTGTGTGTGTGTGTGTGTGTGTGTTGTGTGTTTGTGTGTGTGTGTTGTGTGTGTGTTTGTGTTTGTGTTTGTCTCTCTCTGTGTGTGTGTGTGTGTGTGTGTGTGTTGTGTGTTTGTGTTTGTGTTTGTGTGTTGTTGTGTGTGTGTGTGTGTGTGTTTGTGTTTGTGTTTGTTTTGTGTGTGTGTGTTGTGTGTGTTTGTGTTTTCTTGTTGTGTTGTGTGTGTTGTGTGTGTGTGTGTTTTGTGTGTGTGTTTGTGTTTGTTTGTGTGTGTTTGTGTGTGTGTGATGTGTGTGTGTGTGTGTTTTTGTGTGTTTAGTGTGTTGTGTGTGTGTGTGTATGTATTATATATTGTGTGTATATATATATATATATGTGTGTGTGTGTATAATAACTTATATATTGTGTGTATATATATATATATGTGTGTGTGTGTATAATAACTTATATATTGTGTATATATATATATATATATATATATTTCAATTAACTTATTTTATATATATAGCTGATGTTCTAAAATAACTAAAACTGAAATAAAAATGAGGAAAACTGTATAGACACTTAAAAATAACAAAATATACAAAAAAATGACGAAGCAAGAAATGTACATAAACTTTAGCTAAAATGAACATTAAAAATGAGAAAATATACAAATTAAATCTAATTCAAAATATTAACAAGAACCAGTATCTCGATGCTACTGCAATAATGCTGATTGGCTCTATTATGAAGTTATTTCAACTTAAATTATACTAAACTCACTAAAGTTGAATCTTGTGTAACTTAAAAATTAAGTTGAAATACAATAGTTAAATTATAATTCATATTTGCATTAATTTGATGAATTTAAGTAACGAAAACCATATGTTGGCATGACTTATAGATCATAATTTTACATTTGCATACATTTACATTTAGTCATTTAGCAGACGCTTTTATTTATTTTAGTGTAATTACTTGATTATTTACTTGATACAGTGTTATTTTAGTATCATAGAGATACTATTTTATATAAAAAATGATCAATAAGTCATATTCATAGCATGTTTTTTGTTTCATTAATTTAACTCATCAAATTAATTTGACTAATTCCAGCTTCATTTTTTATAGGTTATGTGAGATTCGACTCAATTTATAACATTAGTTTAATAATTTAAGTTAAAATGACTTGTACAGACAATTCTTAAAATGTTTTTTCAATATTTTGTGTCATGCGATGTCATTGACAAACTAACGCTAGACGATGTCACTTCCTGCACCTGCCGTCATTAAGACGCAGGCTTTTGTTAGTTAAAAGGGTTTTAAACAGGATGGAACGTGGTAAAACCTATAAATGAACGACCAGTTAAAAGAATATTCACAACCAAACACATTTAAAATTAAAGAAATAAAAATGAAGAAAAGTTGTCTTTGAACTTTTGTTCTGACTCTTGAGGTCAAAGGTCACTGTTAGGGGCAGAAGTTCAGCGGCCGGTCTCATAACCTGATTAGACTAGTATTACAAATGAGTCATCTACTTGTTTTTCTTTGAGACTAGTCTTAACCTTTTTCTAAATCAGTTTAATTAAAACTAAAATAGAATGAGGAATAAGAAAGATTATCTCTTGCGTAACTGCTGGACAGACTAGTTCTTAAGACTAGTTAACAATGGCTGTGTTATGCTGGACTCAATCCTTGTGTGTGTGTGTGTGTGTGTGTGTGTGAGTGTGTGAGTGTGTGAGTGTGTGTGTGTGTGTGTTGAGTGTGTGTGAGTGAGTGTGTGTGAGTGAGTGAGTGTGTGTGTGTGTGTTATTCTGAATGTGTTTCTGTCTCTCTGTCTCCCTCTACTGCCGCTGTCTGAGATGCTCAACCTACTAACTGATATAGGTTGGTTAAATAGTAGAAGCAGGTGACACAGGTTACTAAACCCCTCTGCATGTGATCCACCTGATCAAGAGAAAGACTGAGTGAAAGATACTGAGCTGTGGAGGAGCGAGGTTACTGAGAGAGAAAATGTGGGTGATTTTGGTGTGTTTGATGTGTTGTTTTTGAGAAGTCATTAGTTCAGGATCCTCAGAGAACAAGACTAGTGAAGCTTTACAAAGAGCTAACTGCACCAGAAGATGCCAAGCAATCCCAGACCGCTGGTTAGTGTTTACATTTTGAGTTTGTAAAGCTATGTTCCTCTCTTCTCATTTTGAGTTTGTAAAGCTATGTTCCTCTCTTCTCATTTTGAGTTTGTAAAGCTATGTTCCTCTCTTCTCATTTTGAGTTTGTAAAGCTATGTTCCTCTCTTCTCATTTTGAGTTTGTAAAGCTATATTCCTCTCTTCTCATTTTGAGTTTGTAAAGCTATGTTCCTCTCTTCTCATTTTGAGTTTGTAAAGCTGTTCCTCTCTTCTCATTTTGAGTTTGTAAAGCTATATTCCTCTCTTCTCATTTTGAGTTTGTAAAGCTGTTCCTCTCTTCTCATTTTGAGTTTGTAAAGCTATGTTCCTTCTTCTCATTTTGAGTTTGTAAAGCTAGTTCCTCTCTTCTCATTTTGAGTTTGTAAAGCATGTTCCTCTCTTCTCATTTTGAGTTTGTAAAGCTATGTTCCTCTCTTCTCATTTTGAGTTTGTAAAGCTTTCCTCTCTTCTCATGTTGAGTTTGTAAAGCTATGTTCCTCTCTTCTCATTTTGAGTTTGTAAAGTACTGTTCTCTCTTCTCATGTTGAGTTTGTAAAGCTGTTCCTCTCTTCTCATTTTGAGTTTGTAAAGCTGTTCCTCTCTTCTCATTTTGAGTTTGTAAAGCTATGTTCCTCTCTTCTCATTTTGAGTTTGTAAAGCTATGTTCCTCTCTTCTCATGTTGAGTTTGTAAAGCTGTTCCTCTCTTCTCATTTTGAGTTTGTAAAGCTGTTCCTCTCTTCTCATTTTGAGTTTGTAAAGCTATGTTCCTCTCTTCTCATTTTGAGTTTGTAAAGCTATGTTCCTCTCTTCTCATGTTGAGTTTGTAAAGCTGTTCCTCTCTTCTCATTTTGAGTTTGTAAAGCTTTGTTCCTCTCTTCTCATTTTGAGTTTGTAAAGCTGTTCCTCTCTTCTCATTTTGAGTTTGTAAAGCTATGTTCCTCTCTTCTCATGTTGAGTTTGTAAAGCTGTTCCTCTCTTCTCATGTTGAGTTTGTAAAGCTGTTCCTCTCTTCTCATTTTGAGTTTGTAAAGCTATTTTCCTCTCTTCTCATTTTGAGTTTGTAAAGCTATGTTCCTCTCTTCTCATTTTGAGTTTGTAAAGCTGTTCCTCTCTTCTCATTTTGAGTTTGTAAAGCTGTTCCTCTCTTCTCATTTTGAGTTTGTAAAGCTGTTCCTCTCTTCTCATTTTGAGTTTGTAAAGCTATGTTCCTCTCTTCTCATTTTGAGTTTGTAAAGCTGTTCCTCTCTTCTCATTTTGAGTTTGTAAAGCTGTTCCTCTCTTCTCATTTTGAGTTTGTAAAGCTGTTCCTCTCTTCTCATTTTGAGTTTGTAAAGCTGTTCCTCTCTTCTCATTTTGAGTTTGTAAAGCTGTTCCTCTCTTCTCATTTTGAGTTTGTAAAGCTGTTCCTCTCTTCTCATTTTGAGTTTGTAAAGCTATGTTCCTCTCTTCTCATTTTGAGTTTGTAAAGCTATGTTCCTCTCTTCTCATTTTGAGTTTGTAAAGCTATGTTCCTCTCTTCTCATTTTGAGTTTGTAAAGCTGTTCCTCTCTTCTCATTTTGAGTTTGTAAAGCTGTTCCTCTCTTCTCATTTTGAGTTTGTAAAGCTGTTCCTCTCTTCTCATTTTGAGTTTGTAAAGCTGTTCCTCTCTTCTCATTTTGAGTTTGTAAAGCTATGTTCCTCTCTTCTCATTTTGAGTTTGTAAAGCTGTTCCTCTCTTCTCATTTTGAGTTTGTAAAGCTGTTCCTCTCTTCTCATTTTGAGTTTGTAAAGCTGTTCCTCTCTTCTCATTTTGAGTTTGTAAAGCTGTTCCTCTCTTCTCATTTTGAGTTTGTAAAGCTGTTCCTCTCTTCTCATTTTGAGTTTGTAAAGCTGTTCCTCTCTTCTCATTTTGAGTTTGTAAAGCTATGTTCTTCTCTTCTCATTTTGAGTTTGTAAAGCTATGTTCCTCTCTTCTCATTTTGTTCATTTAAAGCACTTTTCCTGATCGGTCACATATGTATATGTGAAACAAAATCATCTTCTCCTTTAAAGAAAAGCTCATAAAAATACGGCCCATCCCAGCCAACAAAAACTATTTAAGAACATTTGACTAACGTTCCCTTTTAGTTATAAAACAGCATTTCTAAACATACATTCAATTTTATAATTTTTAAAAACATTAAAACATAAAAGAACGTTGCTTATTTTGAATGTTCTGAATATTCTGACAATTTCCAAAGAAGTAGTTACATTTTAAAGAGAAAATCTCGTTATATCAGCGTTCAACTAAAACATTTCATAAATGTAACATATCCATGAACAATACAGGCCTACAGCTATGTTATTGTACTAAAGTTTAGAGAACATTATTAAAGACCAGGTAAGTTTGAACGAACGTTCTATTACGTTGTTGAAAGAACGTTTGTTCATAACCTTGAGAGAACCTTGCCAAATGTTAGAGTTCTGAGAGCGTTCTCTGTTTGCTGGGTTTGGGTCGTGTTGATATAAAACACTTGGTTTTTCACATTGCGTTGAGTTTTAGGGTTCAAGGAATGTCTGTAAACCTGAAAATATTCTGGTAGTTTTCTTCCAGAATTACCTATCCGTTTTTATGCTTTTTTTTCATCCGTATCAAAGTAAAAACTACATATAAAGCTGAAATCCAAACATGTTCTTTTGACTTGCAAAGGTTCTCTGAAATGTGACCATGGGCCACAAAACTAGTCTTAAGTGTCAATTTTTCAAAATTGAGATTTATACATCTTCTGAAAGCTGAATAATAAAGCTTTCCATTGATGTATGGTTTGTTATGATAGGACAATATGAGATACAACTATTTGAAAATCTGGAATCTGAGGGTGCAAAAAAATCTAAATATTGAGAAAATCATCTTTAAAGTTGTTCAAATGAAGTTCTTAGCAATGCATATTACTAATCAAAAATTAAGTTTTGATATATTTACGGTAGGAAATGTACAACATATCTTCATGGAACATGATCTTTGCTTAATATCCTAATGATTTTTGGCATAAAAGAAAAATGGATAATTTTGACTCATACAATGTATTGTTGGCTACTGCTACAAATATACCTGTGTTACTGATGACTGCTTTCGTGCTCCAGGGTCACATATTCTCTTAATCTATCTCTGTAAACTTTAAAAATGTGCTAATAGATTTTAAAATGTGGTAATATGTATTTTTCTTTCTCTGTAAACTTTTAAAAGCTGCTAAAATATTTATTTCCGTAAACCCTCGAAAGGTACTAAAAAAGTAAAAAAGGTACTAAAAAGTTTAAAATGTGTGAATATATTTTTAGCATTTATTCTGTTGACTTTTAAAATATCTTGAATATTGTTCGTTCTAGCGGGGGTGTGTTTGTAGAAAGCATCAGTGTGTGAAATGTTAGTGCATTGCTCCATCCGCGGGTGAGACCAGAGAAATGCAAGTGATCACTCATGCTTTCATCAGATGTGTGAAATGATTATCTGATGTTCAGACTAAAGCTGTGTTGTTCAGTCCTTTTGTAAATAACTTCTGAATTTAGTGAACAGCTGTGCAGTTGTATTCGGTCTGATTCAGGAATCAAGTTTTAGTCATGATTGACTGAAACACGGAGGTCATGTAGAGCTAGTCTGTGTTCAGTATGGGCTTAGACATCCAAACAGTGCAGTAGAAAGATTTATTTCAGTATCACATTAGAGGGTGCAACACAACAAGATAAAGTGCATTTCAGGAGTTTCGACGCTTTCAAGTAAAGTTTCTCCATCAGAACATCGTCTGGATGATTTCCAAACGGGAAGACGCGTAAAACCAGCTGAGAGAGGATTCCCATCATATTTCACACACATCAGATTCGCCCAGAACCATCCTGAGACGAGCTCAATCGGAGAAAAGTCTGGGGAAACCAGTGATGAACATAAAATATGAACATTGCTATTCTCTAGTTTATACAATAAAGACTGGAGCATTTATTACTCACTATTAGCTTATATATCACCGTGTCCATCTGTCCAGGATTCACAGTTCAGTTCAAGAGTGAAAGTGCTTTTCCACAAACACCAGTGTTGGGCAGTAACTAGTTACTGTAACTTAGTTACTGTAATAATATTACTTTTTGCAGTAACTAGTAGTGTAACTAGTTACTAATAGGATTTCAGTAATAATATTACAGTTACCATCCATAAAACAGCTTAGTTACTTTTGATGTCTCAACCTGCTGATTTAAAATCCAACAATCAAATAATTCCTAATTTATTTTCATAATTTTCATGACTCGCACATGATCTGAGCACTGTTGTGTATTACTTTACTCTGGCATTACATCGCTCTGATCAGCGTGTGGTACATTATATTACTATAATTAAAAATCTTTTTGGAAAATTAAACAGTTTCTTACAAACTTATGTGATTTGATAAAATACATAATGTAATATAATTGTATATGGGTAACGGATAAATTACAATTAGTTTCAAGCTACACATGACAATTAATGAGATTAACACTTCTGCTTGAATGTCACTATTAATTAATGAGTGTTTGTAATGATGATGAGGCAGAAATATGTTATTAGTAACATTTATGTGGAAGATACACAGTTACAACTTCTGTGTGGCGTGAAGAAAAAGTAATGTAACTAGTTACTGTTGCCAGACAGTAATAAGTAAAGTAACAATATTACTTTTGAAGGGAGTAACTAGTAATGAGTAATATATTACATTCTCTGAGTAACTAGCCCAACACTGACAAACACACATCAACATATCAAAGCACTCGACTGCATTAAACCTCATTCCCTTTTAAACGCTGGACGAGTCCAACACAAAACCATACGACAACATTATAATGATGTGCAACATGCTTAACATAGCAAATAAAACAAGACAACACCCAGAATTAGCTGGTTAGATTAAGATTGCATTACTGTATAGAAGCCCGTTTCCAGCACAGAATGAAAAATAAAAAAGGTAATTGTGATATAAACTCAGAATTACAAGAAAAAAGTCTGAATCATCAGATTTAAATTCAGAATTGCAAGATTTAATCTCCGAATTGAGAGATATGAAATAAGAATTACTAGAAAAAAGTCTCAGAATTGCGAGGGAAAAAAAATAGTGAGATTTAAACTCAGAATTGCAAAATTTAAATTCATAATTTGGAGAAGAACAGATACACTTGCGAGGGCAAAAACAAGTCACAATTTACATTTTTTCCTGCAATTTTGACTTTTTTCTCATGACTGCGAGAAACAAAGCCTGAATTGTGAAAAGTCGCAATTACCTTCTATTTTTTTTTTATTACGTAGCATAAATGGCTTCCATAGTTTTCAGATGCATATTTTTAGAATATGAAATCATGATTTCTCTAATTCATGAAAAACTTCACATTTTTAAAACTAGAAAACTCTCATTGCTTCAAACATAAATTCATAACAATATTTGATGAACCACTGAGATGGAAATTACCCAGCAGGCACCAGACGTCTATGTAACGTCAGGTTGACGTTGGACATGACGTCAGACAGACGTTGCATTTTGGTTGAAAATGAAAATCGGGTTGACGTCAATATTTGACGTT
>JALXFT010003328.1:40000-55141 GCA_023376895.1 Aspiorhynchus laticeps | reverse complement strand
GACTTAACGTTGGATTTTGGTTACACAACCTAAAAACAACTAAATCTCAACGTCAGCTGACGTCGGTATTGTACATCAATTTAACATTGACATTAGACGTTGGATTTACATTGGATTTTGGTCACCCAACGTCGCAACCAAAATTTAACCAAATATCAACGTCATATGACGTTGTGTGCCTGTTTTGTGCCTGCTGGGTAATTTCAGACAGTATTCACAGCTTTCATCTTTCCATCCCTTCAAACATTCAAAGAAATGACAGAGCTGTAAAAAAAAATCTACTCAAAAAGAATTTGACATAAAACGTACTAATGTTGCTTTTGCATTCAAGTCCTTTTTTGTTGAACTCAGTTATAGTTCGGAGACTATTAAATGTAGTGCTGGTGGATTAATCTACACAGGACCTGCACACGTATATCAGTCAGTTATTGCACTGTTGTGACCTGGTGAACTCTTAGTATTTTGTGTTAATCAGCATTAATGAAGCACATGGATCCTTTTCCATTTTGTCTGAAGACGTGAACAGAATCTGACAGTTTTTATGTCATATTTACAGTAACGGTACACGTGAACAGAGAGAAACATCAGTCCGTCCTGAGCTCGACTCCTTTGGTGCTGTTACTTGTGCTTCACTTGTTTCAGTCGTCTTGACATTAGTCTTATTTTCTATCATCATCTCCACTGAGGATGTTTAATCTCTGCTGGAAGCCTCATCAATGACCATTTATGTGACATGACATGAGGTCATAACCTTTAGGGTCACGTGTTCCTCGAGGCCAAACACACCCACTTCCTCCTTTAGGAAGACTGCGATGAGCAAAGTACAAAACCAATGCAGGCAAGGCGATGTATTTATATATAAATAATAGATAGATGTATTTATTAATGTAAATATAGTAAATTAATCTAAATTAATATACATTTATTTAAATACATGTATTATTTATATACAAATGTATTACTTATATTAAGTATATTTATTTATACAAGTAAATTATTTGGATGTATTATATTTATATAATACACTTATATAAGTGAATACGTTTGTGACCCTGGACCACAAAACCAATCATAAGGGTCTTTTTTTTTTATTGAGATTTATACATCATCTGATGTAAATAATCTTTCCATTGAAGTATGGTTAGTTAGGATAGAACAATATTTGGCTGAGATACAACTATTTGAAAATAGCAATGCATATTACTAATCAAAAATGAAGTTGTGATATGTTTACGGTAGGAAATTTACAAAATATCTTCATGGAACATGATCTTTATTTAATATCCTAATGATTTTTGGCATAAAAGAAAAATCGATCATTTCGACCCATACAATGTATTGTTGGCTATTTCTACAAATATACCTGTGTTACTTATGACTGGTTTTATGCTCCAGGGTCACATTTAGGATTTATAAATGACTATTTATTTTAAATGTATTTATTTATATAAACGTGTGTGTGTGTGTGTGTGTATAATGACTGTATTTTTTATAAATTAATTTAAATATAATGCATTTAATGAAACTGAATACATTTATTGTTTATTTGTTTATATACAAATGTATTACTAGTAAGTTATTTCTATTTATGCAAATAAATATTCAAATGTGTTATATTTATATAATATATTTATACAAATAAAATACATTTATATATAATGTATTTTATATTATAATATTATGCAAATAATACATTTGAATAAATAATTTACTTGTATTAATGCTTATATCGGTGTATATTTATATATAAATAACAAATGTATTTGTATGAATGCATTTAAATATTTATAAACATAACTTTCTACATTTATTTATATTCAAGTAAATTACTCAATATTTACATAAAACGTTTCTATGAATTAATACATTATATTTATTTATATAAATTAATTGTATTACTTAAGTATAATATATTTGAATAATTTACTTAAATATCTATATAACTATACATTTATATATAAATAAATATATTTTAATAAATGCATTTACTTGTGGGAATGTCATATCTCGGATTCGCTCTTGTAAGTCATGGGGTCGAGTGGTATGGCAGTCTGCAGAATGTCAAACTCGATCTGATTGTCCATGTCTAATACGCAGAGCATGTTGTTTCCGGAGGTCATGGTGGCCGAATCCTGTAACATTTTCTGGAAGTCTGTGGGAGCGACGGTCAGCTGGTCGTGCGGCCTCTCCTCCTCATCCTCTCCGCAGCACAGTGCCACCTCGTTCTCGTAGCAGAAGGCGCTGGGCGAGTGCGGCGGGTGGAGCGTTTGTGCCCGGCTGCGGCTGTCTGGCGTCACGGAGCGGGACGACCCAGACGAACGGCGCCCGGTCAGTTCGCTCAGCTCCTTAGCGCTGCAGGCGGGCGTCGAGGGAACTTCGTAGGTCTTGTGGAAATGCGCGTAATCGACCTGGTAGTGGTCGCGGTCCTCAAAGATGACCGGCTCGAAGCGGTGACCCCATAGGATCTCGCGGGAAAGGTACGAGCTACGCGTTTGCGTGGTCATTGCCGTCGCCTCCACCATTCCCTCCAGGATCACTACGATCTCGAAATCATCCGATTCGATATCCGCCCGGCTCATTCCCCAAAGCGGCGAGTCCTCGTCGATTTCGTGTACGATTACTAGCGGCGACACAAGGAAGAGGCGGTCTGTACCTTCGTCGTAGCCCACGTTCAAATCCATATGTTCTAGCGGGATGAACTCGCCCTCCGCTGTCACGTAGGGTCGGATGAGCTGTGCGCGAACGTGAGCTTCAACGATGTGGCTTCGCCGAAGGTTCCCAATGCGCCACATTAGACACAGCTTCCCGTCGCGCAACGCAATCACTGCGTTATGCGAAAACAGCAAGGTTTGGTTTCGTTTCTTCGGACGTGCCATTTTGGCCATGATTGTGCCAATCATGAAAGAGTCAATGATGCATCCAACGATCGATTGCACCACCACCGTTATGATCGCTACGGGACACTCTTCGGTCACACAGCGCCAGCCGTAACCAATCGTGGTTTGGGTCTCAACTGAGAACAGGAACGCACCAACGAAACCCTCGACGTGCAGCAAACATGGTTTCCATGGCTTTCCGCTGCTCCCGCGATCTTTATCGAAGTCCCCGTGCACTAAAGATGCGCTGTAGAAGATCAAGCCAAACACGAGCCAGGAGAACAAGAAGGTGGAGCAGAAGATCATCAGCAGGTACCGCCAACGGATGTCTACGCATGTCGTGAAGATGTCCGCCAGGTACCGCCGCGGCTTGTTGTCCAAGTTGGCGAAGACCACGTTGCACTGGCCGTTCTTCTTGACGAAGCGGCTCCGCAGCTGGCCGCGGCCGGATGTGGAGATCTTCCCGTTGTAGCCGGTCCTCATCACTTTTGATGCCGTGCTTGGGCCCGCCTCTCCTCCGGGGGAATGAAGTCGTCCGGAGCCGTGGCCGTTGTGGAGGCCGAGGGTGGAGATCTTCAGTCCCTCCTCATCAGGAGACACAATGCTGTACCTGAGAGGGACAACAGAAGAGTTTGTGGTCAGAAAACGGATCTTCAGAGAGCTTTATTTTTCATTTGTTTACACCTGAATTGAATGAACGTTGAGCTCAAGTATAATAGTTATTAATCTTTTGAATTTGCTTTTTTAATTTGTACTATTTGTTATGTTTCTGTTTTAGTTTTAATATTGTGAATTAGCTTTTATTTATATATTTTCAGTTTTCATTTTAATTTCAGTTAAATATTTAGTAGGACTGTCAAGCGATTAAAATATTTAATTGTGATTAATCGCATGATTGTCATGAGTTAACTCGCGATTAATCGCAACTTAATCACACCTTTTTATCTGTTCTAAATGTACTTTAAATGAATAATGTTCAAGTTTTTAATACTCTAATCAACATGGGCATGGACAAATAAGGATGCTTTATGCAAATATATGTTTATTAGTGAAACCATAATCAACATAGAGCATGAAGACTAGACATGTTTCAAAAGTCATATATGTTCTTCAAAGAACTTGTTCATGTATATCAGACACATGAAAGAAGAACATAGAAATACCAGGTTCCCATTACTTCTCTTTATTAGCACTGAGCAATTTACTGACACAAACCTGTTGACATTTTTGCATGACAGGGTAACTCACCTCTTCTGAGCATGCAAAATGTACATTTATTTTTTTATTATTGCATTTGTAAATTGTTTTAGTAATTTCATGTGCTTTTATCTTTTCTTTAATATTACTATTTAGAACAATGCATTTGTACTACAGTTTTATTTTTGTATTTATAAAAACTAATATATAGTTATTTATATTTTAAATCAAATTTTCAGTTTTAGTTACATTTTTATTAATTTCACATGCTTTTGTTTTTATTTTTAAATATTACTATTTAGTTTATTTCAGTTGTAGTTTTAGGTTTTTTTTAACTAATAAAGTTATTTTGAATTAGCTTTTATTTCTATATTTTCAGTTTTTGTTTTAATTCTCAAATTTTCAAGTTATTTTATTCAGGTATGTTATATTTTATTGTACTTCAGGTATGCAGGTATACATCAATTAAAGCTGCAGTCCGCAAGTTTTGCCTCTTTGTCGCCATCTCTGTTTGAAAACCTGGAATTGCAGCTCTGTGCGGAATTATCTTACTTGCGTGGGGTTGTACCCCGGCACGGCTCCAGCACGAGAATCTAATGTTTTGAGGAGTATGTGTGTCAGTCTGTCAGTCACCGCACCGGTACTGTACTTAGGAATCACAGATTCTAGCCTACATCTTGGAATATATGACCCAAATAAGAATTTTCATTGTATATTGCCATCTGAACAAGTAACAAGCCTGCCACATTTGTTCTGACCAACTGAGGAAAGAAGCATTACAATGTCGCGCTACCAATGGTAATTAAATCTAACGATCGGTTAGTTCACATCACATCAAACTGTGCAAATGGTTATTATTGTTATACTTTATTCTCAAATTATTAATGTTAACAACATCAGCATTGCGTGACAATGAGTATAGTGTGTATTAGCATGTAGATTTCAATTCCTGTACAGTCTAATCTAATTGTCATGCCATTCAAATTTCATATTAAGAAATTATTTTAACCCAAAAAGCAAGCTATGCTCCCTTCCAACTGGTTGTCTTTAAAATACAAATCTTGTGTAATCACAGGCTATCTGTAATCAGAAGCACATTTAAAACTCGAATTTAATTTAATTTCAGTCACATGTGTTTCATAAACACATAATCCTTTCTGGATTACAATCCACCATCAAAATGATAAATTTAATTATCAGGATCCTCACGTGCGATAGCCTAGTAGCCGGGACAACTTCTTTATGTTTACAGACGTGACGTAATGACGCAGTGACATGCTCGAATTTCCCGCGAAAATCTACCTGTACCACTCAAATTAGAAAACATTATTATAAACTAACCGTTGTGAATATAGCTAATGTAAGGTGATAGTTTTGAACACTGGCTGTTATGTACTTTCTCAAATATTGATTTCGGATCATTTTTAACCCCAAAAAGTTACGGACTGCAGCTTTAACTTATTATAAATTGTTTTGAATAGTTATAGATAGCTAATAATCATGAACTGAATTGAATGAGCTTTTAAATGAATTGATCTGAATAATGACACTAATGTTTTCTGTAGAGCTGCTTTACAGCAGAATTTGAACTTGTTTCATAATTGATTAATTTTGCTACACTGTTATTTGCTTTTTATTTCTGTGAAGCTGCTTTGAAACCACCTGTATTGTATATAGCACCATATAAATAACTAAATGTGTGAAATGTGAGTTTTTGGAGCTGCAGGAGGACAGGTGAAGCGCTGTAATCTGATTGGAGCGTTTGTTCTTTCCAGTGACCGCTCTAAAGGACACACACTCACTCCAGATAAACCATGAGTCACTAATGCGTCTCTCTGCAGAAACACACTGACGGATCCTCCTGATGAACCTCCCACACCTTTACTGAAGGTTCTGTCGGTGGGATCAGGACTGTCTGTTTCTCCATAGTTTCCCTGCCCTTCCCTTCAGATTTGTGTGTGTGAAGGTATGAGGGCCTCAGGTGTGCGTTACCTGCCCCTCATCTGGGATTATGAGGGAAGGCCAGTCATTTAGCCATATCAGGATTGCGGTCAGTGAAGGTTTAGAGATTATAACCTGAGCCCTATCTCTCTCTCTCACACACACACACACTAATAAGCAAATAAATAAACAGTCTGCCAGTGTTACTGGCTCTCAATCATCTGCTGATGTTTGGTGGAGCACATGAGTGACAGTAAATGTGTTTGAGCCAGTGAGACTTCACATGAAGCAGTATTTTCAATAATTACTATTACTGTCTAGTTTATTGAACGAAAAAAAAAGTGTAAAAATCTGGTTGTTGAACAAAACTAAAATTTTTAGCATGAAGTTTATTCATTTAAGCTTTTTCTTAACCTAAAAAAAAATTATTATTTAAGGCAAGTCAAATGTTTTTCAAGTTAAATATCCAAATGGGTCGTTATCTAGTTAAGGTGCACAAATTTGCATATATTTATCTGAAAACTGGATAAAACCAGGTTCAAAATTCTTGTCTGATTTTGTTTTCATGTTAGAGTTAAAGGTTTTTACAGAGGAAATTTTTGGTTTTACTTTTTATCACTCCATAAATCAGAAAATACTATTAACCGTCAGAAAAAAATACATTTTCACCACGTTTTTAGCAATCTGCTTAAAACAGTTATATAAATCAGTGTGAATTATATATGAACAACTCCTTCAGTAAAAGCCTTCAGAATACAGATAGGAATAAGACTGTAAAGTTTGGTGTATGTATGTGCTGCTGAAGTAGAGAAACAAACTTACAGTCTATAAAGAAATGCATTTTTTACCATGTTTTTAGGAATGAAGTGTTATATAAATCAGTGTGAATGATATATGAACAAATCCCTCAGTAAAAACCTTCAGAATATAGAGAGAAATAAAACTGTAAAGTTTGGTGTATGTAAGTGTTGCTGAATTAGAGATAAAAACTTATCTTTAGGAAACAGCCTAAAATCTACAGACGCAAATATATGAAGTGCAATAATAAAACCATCCGAATGGCATATGAACAAACCCTTCAGTATAATCCCTCAGAATATAGAGAGGAATAAAACTGTACAGTTTGGTGTATGTAAGTGCTGCTGAAGTGGAGAAAAAACTCATAAGAAATCGGGACTGAAATCTACATGAGCAAATATATACAGTGCAATAATAAAAACAAGAAATTATATTTGAACAAACCCCTCAGCAAAAACCTTCAGAATATAGACAGGAATAAAACTGTACAGTTTGGTGTATGCAAGTGCAGCTGAAGTGGAGAAACAAACTTTTAAAGATATGTATTGAGATTAAAATCTACAGACGTGAATAGAAAAAGTACAATAAAACAAACACTTTAATGTGTATTTTTTTGGATGTTTTCTTTCCACTAATCTAAAAGAAGACATGATATGGACGCAAAATAGCCCGTAGTCTTGCCTTAAATAGCAAGATGTTGTCCTTCCTCATCCTCTTTAATGGGTCTAAGATGGTCTTGTTCTAGAGAAGCAGCATTAAACACACATTATTTAAAGTTCAGACTGATTCACAAACCAGCTGAGAAAATGACCACAAACTTTTGAGTTGAACCCTGTAGTTCTACATTTGGCAGCATTTTACCATTTATTCCACAGATTTAAGGACTTAAATGGATATTTAACCCAAAAATGATAATTCTGTCATCATTTACCCTCCCTTATGTCATTCCAAACCTGTATGACTTTCTTTCTAAACATTTGGAACCAAACAAACAACACTGACTTTCATTGTATGGACAAAAAAATCTCAAAATATCATCAACTGTGTTCCAAATTAGGAAAAAAAATCATGGGGTTTGAACGACTTGAGCAAATGTTGACAATAATATTGTTTCTGTGAAATTATGTTTCATTAAAGTTCGGGAGGAGCACGTCAGATACTTAGCCTAATTAGACACAAGTGGTACGCAATCAAGTTCATCAATACACGGATATAAATACAGCCGACATACCTCCATTCATTTGACGGTTAATCAGCATTCCTCCACCACCCCTTCTCCTCCATTTCCACTACAGTTCTCAACACATTATGGGGGGTACTCTGAGTTCGGGCGATTCCCCAGGACAGCACGCCAACAACGTATTACCATACTCGCTAAATACGCATTACGTTCATCGTGCTAAATATATGTAAGTGTGAACTCGTGAACTATGTTTAATACAATTATTTTATTACTCCTCAGGTGTGTGATGTTTACGGTAATGGAAGAACCAAAGACTTGAGTAAACGAACATGAACACTATCAGATGTTCACAGGGCTCTTGCTGATGGGTAAAACCTCTTTATGCTTTATTATTTGATATCTGCCACGTGTCTCTGTCTTTACTCGTATTTGTTACTTGTGTATCATTGCAGCTTTTGAGTCCAAGACAAATTACATTGGAAAAAGGAAACTTTTAAACAGAACATAGTTCTAAGCTCTCAAAAAAGAGACACAAATTACATCACATACTGATTCATCCAAATGATGTAATATTAGAAATAATCAAAATTGAGTAAACTATGCATATTTTGTGCCATATTTTGACCCTTAAACACGAATGCTCCCACACATTCTACTCTTACCTGTTGGCTCTGTTGGTTCCCATGCTGTATTTGATCTTCAGCGTGTGTGTGTGTGTGTGTGTGGGCTGCGTTCTTCAGTGACTCGACAGAACAGTGTTCTCCATTTACCCGGAAAGATTGGGTATCGGCATCCTTACACACCTGGATCTACTTTGTGTCACACACTGCAGACAGAGAAACAGAGATGCGTCAGTTGTGATGTGATGCTGAAAGTTCAGGCTGATGTGATGTGGACACAAACTATATTTGTGTTCTGGTTTGGATGCTGTGATCTGGGTCAAAGCAGCTGTTAAAATAGCCCTAACACACACACACACACACACACACTCAGATGTAGGCTAACCGTCACTGATGTGCATGTTCTCTAAATGTCCAGCTTTATATTTAGACTTATATTTTTAGATTCAAATGTATAACATTTATGTTTAGATATACAATGGCTCCAAAGAGTATTTAAACATTTAATTTGAAAGTCTGTACATTTAAATGACAGAATATGTGGCATTTCAAAAGTACATTTCAATACAGTCCAATGCTTTGCATAGGACTGGATAAGGAGCTTAAATGTTCAATTTAACTGTTATTTAATGTGTTTTTAGAGAAGGGAAAGACCTGTTAGTATGTAATGCTGTTATGTTTGAAATTTAAAAGAGTTTCTGTAAGGTTGGGTTAAAGTTTTTACCATTGTGTTGAAGAGTAGAGCTAATGTGGCAATTAGTCTCTTACTTATTGGTCAAATTTACATGCTAAAATTTGGCATGTGATATATTAGGTGTTGATTTAAACTGAAATAGATCAGATTAATTGGTTCCAAGGCCAACAGTTAATTTGAGTTATGTTGAAATCTGTAGCAACTTAATTTTGAATAATCAACTTAAAAATATGTTTATGCTAAAAAATTAAGTGTAGTTTGTTGGTTAAACATAATTTCATTAAAGCTATTATAGCTCAAAAAGATGTTAGGCTCTTCCCATTTTAAGAGTGTACTTGTACATTTTGTAGGTTGTGTTTATTGTGTATTTTATATTGTGTTTACTGTCATTTCATGACACTGTAAATGACAGTGAAGTGATCTGATTATGTCTGAAGGGCAGTTGTCTGTGTTTCATAATCATGGTCTCATTACAGGCATCAATCATACACACACACCTCCTCTAAGCTACTGTTTGAAAAGATTAGTATGTCTTGTGATGAACAGTTAATTTAAATGATATATTAAATAGTTTGAGGAGAGAGTGGAATTTCTGGAGATGCAGACGTCAACGGGACAGACGCATGTGACTCAATAAACTGCTCTTTACAATGAAAATGGACTTAACCTTTGTTACACAACATGAACACACACACTTAATCCTTGTGTGTGTGTGTGTGTGTGTGTGTGTATAAGGAGACCTTTCTTTCTTAATTCCTAATTCCAATGATATCTGAATAATCTCTTCATCTCTATTTTAACAGTGATATGAAGTAGATCCAGAGAAACGAGCCCTGAGGATCCTGCGCTGTAATCTGAGACGTCCATCCGTCTGTGTGTGTGTGTGTGTGTGTGTGTGTGTGTGTGTGTGTGTGTGTGTGTGTTGTGATTAATATAACACACTGCACACACACACATACACACACACTGACAGACGGTGAGTTCAGACTCAACCAGATTTAATCTGATATATGTATTATTCTTTAGATAAATGATAAATCTCTTAATGTGCTTCACTAATATGTCAGAAGAACATGAAGAAATCATGATTTTGTGTAAAGGTTCAATTTCTCATACACATTTCCTCATATCTGAGGACATTTATTAGATCAAGTGTCTGTTTCTCAAAGGCTGCAGGATCTTTCTCTTCAGTAACAGCTGGTGTTTTGCTGATGTTTACATTTCTGCACTTGGCAGACTCTTTTATCCAAAGTGACTTACATTGCTTTCAAGGTATGCATTTAATCACTTCATCTGTGGGAATTGAACCCATGATCTTGTTGGCATTGATGGTGCTATGATCCATTGTTTGTAGTTCCACACATTAACATAATCCACCAATGACAAACTTACACAATACCGTTGTCAACTTAAACCTCTATTGTTATAGCATTTCAAACCAACTACCTTCTGACTATATATTTAGTTTTACATGTGTCTTTACAATAAATGATACTAATGACGTAAGTGTGATTTCGGTATTCAGATATTTTTTGTGGCCATTGTAGTTTGGTACATTGGCATTGTGTGTTTTGGGTAAGATTTTTGCACGCAATTTTGACAGTTTGAACCAAATTTGTACTCTTTCTTAATTTGCAGAAAAGTGTTGTGCTTGTTAATTGATTATATCACAAAAAATGCTGTCATACTTTCACATATATGATACTGAATAATTACCATATTTATATAAGGCAGGATTTTCCTGGCAGTGTAGGCTATGTAAATGGTACAGTGTTTAGTGTGTCCAAACTATAACTATAGTTAAAAACATGGTACGTTTCTGTAAGTGTGGAAACATTTTGTTTTTGTAAGTGCATTAAGGTCTTATTGATCAGGGGAATCAAATGAAGTCACGCGGCAGATTCTCCAACACATTAAGCGCTTTCCACTGGAAACTGTCCGAGGGCGCCAGCGCTGCAACCGCGCCACAGAACTCCAGTTTCCCGCGCTTGCAGTTTAAACAGCTTTGTCTGTCATTACTAGAGTGTTCTGTAGTAAACAGAGTGTAAAACTCATCAGAAAACTCATAATTACTTCGAACTGACCGCAGGGGTTTCATAATGTAGCAGATGTTCGCCTCAAATCTGCGGGATTGAGACTGTGACATAAAATATAATGCGCAGGTACGTTTGCGCGTGCGCGGTAAATCCGGTAAAGCTCCAGATGCGGTGCGTGATCTCAAACAGAGAATAATCTCTTTTCATTACAACATCCAAGTTTTCTCTGTTTCAGTCGCATTTATCCTCCCCTCATCAGCCCATCCGCAATCGATTTTATATGTACGTCCCCAGATAGCACAGGTACGTCTGCAAGATGTCTGTTAAAGATCTCTTGATCTGGAAAGCATCTGCTGTCTAAACGTCTGTAAGATGTCAGTTTTACATGCATTCTAAATCATAAACATCTTAGACATCTAATAGACGTCTATTTGACATCTTAAAGGAAACGTCCTATAGACGTATTGCAGATGAGCAAACACTCTAAAAAATACGTCTTGCATGTGTAAATGCAGACTTCAAATAGACGTCTCCGAGATGTACGTGTGCTATCAGGGTCAGTCCTTTGAATGTGCATACCCAGATAGCGCAGGTACGTCTGCAAGATGTCTGTTAAAGATCTCTTGATCTGGAAAGCATCTGCTGTCTACAAACGTCTGGCAGACGTCTGTTAGATGTCAGTTTTACATGCATTCTAAATCATAAACATCTTACAGACATCTAATAGACGTCTATTTGACATCTAAAAGGAAACGTCCTATAGACGTATTGCAGATGAGCAAACACTCTAAAAAATACGTCTTGCAGATGTAAATGCAGACGTCTCCGAGATGTACGTGTGCTATCAGGGTATTGTCATGGTATATCACAAATGAAAGTTATACATTATAGCCTAGTTAATTTAAGAAATTTAAAACGAACATCAAGTGGGCTATAAGTTATAACATTAATTTGTTTTTGTACATGACTCCTATTTATAGCCTAATAATAGGCATAATAATAATAATTATTATTATTATTGCCATATCAGCATGTTGTCGTTAATTACGCAGATTGTTTGACCATATAGGTCCAATTTTACACTATACTGCCAGTATAATAAATCTTATATGGAAATAAACAAGGAATAAAGCGATTCAGACATTTGTATAATCAGACAAACTTACTACACACATGAAGATATGAAGAATTGCTCACCTTATAAAAGCAAATATCTAATCTGTAAACGTTTTTCCCGTAAATTGGTCTTCTCCTCGCAGTCACTTGGTGTTTTGGGGTAAGCGCGCACTCCTTCGCTCGTCCTGTTTTCTTTCTCTCACTCTTTTTTTTCCCTCGTATTCTCCGAAACATCTTTATCCGACATTACCGAGCGGCGTGTTTTCTGCTAAATCTTTTTCTCATTCTTCGCAGGTTAATCCCTCGCGTCTCATCTGCTTGACTTCATACGAGGGAATTGAGCCTGTCACGCGTTTCTCTCACCTCAGATGTGTCTCGCAGTCTCATTGGTCCGGACATGGATGGATGGTCAGAAGGAGCTGTGATGGTGTCCGCTGAATTATATTCACCTCAATTGATGTGGGACAACAGCCATATATTAGTCCATATCATGATGGATCTCAGAAGTGCAGCTTTTGTGCGTTTCTCGATGAATTATCTCTTTTTCACTAATATTTTAGTGGTCACAGAACTTCCTAATGTTCATTCTTCCGTCACTTTTCTGGCTCCTCTGGGGAATGTTCTCTCTGGGTCAGTAGTGCCAACCCAAATGTTCCCCGCACTACATACTGTGCATGCTCTGGGTGTTCATAACTCTCTGAACATTGATTCAAATTCAGAAAGAGTATGACCAAACCGATTCTGCTTAATCTAAACCGTGCTAAACAGGAGTTTTCACAGCAATAGGCTACAATAGAAGAAGCGTTATAGGTTTCCAAAAGCACCATTCAGTGGACAGTTCTTAAAATAACCGTTTTTAGAACGTTAGACTTATTTTAAGAACCTATAGAACAATGGAAAGATTCCACGGATGTGAAAGGTTCTTTGTGGAACCATCGTTGCCAATCAATAACCTATTTTTTTCATCCATCTTGAGTAGACTAAAAACCATCAACAAATATGAGAAATTCCAATGCATCCGAACGTTTACAAACACAGTTTGCAGGTTTACCTCAACTTTCAACCGTGAACGTCTGTGTGAACGCTGGTTTTATGACCTCTGATCTGTGTTTCTGTCCTGATTATTTTGTTTTACAGATTTAAGAGCGGCCACTGCATGGTTTCTATGGAGACGCGCGGTTGATGTGCGAGCTCTTATTCTCGGAGGTGGAGGCCTGCATGAGGAGGTGGGGAATCTGAACATATGACAGCCGTGGAGTGACAGTAGGAGTGTGTGTGGGAGAAAACACTGAGCGAGAGACGAGCTGAGACGGGAGGAGGAGTGAGGCAGGATCCTGTTAGGCCATTATGATGGAAAGAAGCTGTATTTAACATGAAGAGAGAACAAATAATGCTATTGTTTTATTAATGCACAATTCACAGTCTAAGCATGTTTAATCTATCTATCTATATAGGCTAGGCCTATATTGCCAAAAGTATTGGGACACCCCTTCTAATGAACAGGTTTGACTACTTTAGTAATTTCCATTACAAATCTTAATGTTAAAGCATATAATGATATTCAAGGTAAATGTGTGCTTATAGTTTTATAGTTGGACAGGACCCTTTTCTATTCTAACATGACAATGCATCTGTGTATAAGGCAAGGTTCAAAAAGACATGATTGATTGAGTCAGTGTGGAAGAACTTGACTGGTCTGCAGAAAGCAAAGTCCTAATCCCAGTTTAACACCTCTGGTGTGACTGTAAATGCAGACCTTGAGACAAAAACTCATCACCAAACACCGATGACTTGTAGCCTACATACACTATATGGACACCCCCATCTTTAGAACAGAAAAAAAAGCCACTTCCAAAACTGGCGACAAAGATTGAAACATAATTCATGAATTTAAAAATTGTATTTCTATCTCTGTTGCAACATTTTTGTAAGTGTCTAAAATGACTGTACCCATATGTACAAGTCATTTGTGTTTGGTGATGAGTTTTTGGCTCAAGGTCTGCATTTAAAGTCATACCAGAGGTGTTCAGGAGTGTGTGTGTGTGTGCGTGTGTTTGTGTGTGTGTGTGTGTAGACAGCCTATTAAGATAGGCCTAGGCCTATTGTTCGGCTAATTTTCACGGTCCAAATGCGGTCAGTTTGATAGGAATCCACGAGATCGGTTATAGCATAATGAAGAATTAAACTATGACAGAGATAGATTGACATCTAAACTAAAAGTTTAATGAATTATGTTTTGAAAGGCTATAGGCCTATACCCAGATAGCACACGTATGTCTGCAAGATGTCTGTTAAAGATCTCTTGATCTGGAAATCATCTGCTGTCTAAACGTCTGTAAGATGTCAGTTTTACATACATTCTAAATCATAAACATCTTACAGACATCTAATAGACGTCTATTTGACATCTGATGGGAAACGTCCTATAGACGTAGTGCAGATGAGCAAACACCCTAAAAAATATGTCTTGCAGATGTAAATGCAGACTTCAAATAGACGTCTCCGAGATGTAGGGTAGAGTGGGGGAAAACGCCCCCTACTGTTTTTCCCAAAATAACCACAAGATAAAGTCAAGATCAATTTTTATTGTAACTATACATTGACTCTATCGCGAAAAAGGCCCAGCAGAGGCTGTATTTCCTCCGGCAGTTAAGGAAGTTCAACCTGCCTCAGGAGCTGC
>JALXFT010003328.1:10000-35000 GCA_023376895.1 Aspiorhynchus laticeps | reverse complement strand
ATTTGTAATTGGTTTTACTGGTTATAATAGGAATTGTACTGGTTTTAATGGAAACTGTAATGGTGCCTGTTGGACTCTGGTAATTGGTCGACTTCTATTGGTGGCTTGTTAAAACCAATAAAATAACCAATAAAAGTTGATGGTTTGTAATGGTATTTGTACACTGTAAAAAAAAAAAAAAAAGTTGGGCTACCATAAATTTTAAGTCAACCAGCTAAAGCAGATTTGTGAGTTTTCTTAACTTATTTTTTATGAAATTTCTCAACTTTTTGTTGTATAAACTTAAAACAAGAAGTTGAGAAAACTCAAAAATCTGCTGAAGCTGGTTGCCTTAAAATTTTAAGTTTGCCCACCTTTTTTTTTACAGTGTAGTGGAAACCATTAGGACGTCTGTGATGGTTTTTGATTTGTTTTTCAGCAGGGCGTTAATCCACTTTTATCTCAAACAAGCATTGAGCTCCTCAGAATTATACATTATCCTTAAAGTTTTACAAAGTTTTTAGTTTTTATATGAACCACAAATCAATAGGCCTAAGTCATTGTTAAATAGTCTAACAGTAGGCCTATCTGAGGTGTAGGCTATATGTGATTCTCTTTCGTTTGTCGTGTTTTATGTCATGTAAAGTGTGTTTCGTATTATGTGGTTTGAATCTGTCATCAGTAACCTATTTGAGGGAGTTTACTGTCCTCTAGAGGACAATACTGGTACACACACTCACAGAGTCCTACTTCTGTATCGCCTTCTTAGTCATTGTTGCTCGTCTAATTGTGTTTGTATTAAACTTGTTGATTGCTACATAATTTACTTTTTTAATAAATAAACTCTTCAGTAGCCTATTGCTATTTTGCCTATCCACCTGAGCTTTTTTGATTTTACTTTACATGCCTTATTTTGCATTTATCACATTGAACTGCAATTGCTTGACAATGCAAATCTACAACCTCAGTGAGGGAGAGAGATATTTATAAGGTGTGATTTGAATGTAGCCAAAGCACTGTGTGGCCTGTTTCACAGCAGTTTTCCCTCTGAAGTCACAGAACGACTACAAAATCATGATGAGCATCTGTACAAACAAACGAGAGCATGTTTGCATCTGTTATGATAGAAATAGTCTGTTAAAATAGCCTATTATATTAAAAATACAAAAGTTTTTCCTATGTCAAAAAATCCTAAAGGATTCCAATAAGAACATCGTTCTAATTAGAATTTCTATCATAACTTGGAACCAGACTTGAGTGTTGTTTTGTTTGTTTGTTTGTTTGTTTGTTTGTTTGTTTGTTTACTGGGATCTAACCGTTCTTAAAATCCTTTGCACAGAAACGCCAACGTTCCAAACATTCCAAACAGCCTGTTCCAGAAATTCTAATTAGAATTCTGTACCATTTTCTTCTTGGAATCCTTTAGTTTTGACAAGTTTTATTTTTTATTTAATAAGAATAAATCAGCTGTTTACATTGAGGTTTTAGTACTGAATTTGAGCGGTGAGTTAAACAAAACAACATTTACTGTGATATACAGCTGTATAACTGCTTTTATATTTCACTAGCAATATGACATGTAACATCTCGATATTTGATATTAAATGAGCGACTTTGAGTGCACGACACAGCTTGGTAGTAGTCGTTTTTTAGCTGACGCGTTTCCCCTTTAAAGGCGCGCGCCGCAGAGGTTGTGACGCGGCGAGTGCACACCCGGATCCTGGTCGCGCGGACCGTCAGCCACGTCACCGATCAGCGGCGCGAGCGCACAGTCCAGCATAGACCACCAGAGAGATAAATCACCACGGATTCTATTGCGCATATCTAATAGGTCACTAAGAGATTTCTGCTTGCAACCGGATGACGCGCGCGCGCTGAGCAGCACAAAGAAAGGGTTTTATTTCAGCGCAGCGAAGCGCAGCGAACATCTGATCTCAGAACAGCTGCACAACTCGTTAAATCCAGCGCTGATTACCGAGCGATAACATGAATGTCTTCCGACTGTCTGGAGATGTTTGTCATCTGGTGGCCATCATTATTCTGCTCCTGAAGATCTGGAGATCCAAATCATGCGCAGGTACACGCAGAAACTCGTATATGCACAGCAGAGCGATTCAAAAACTACAGTGATTTTCATGTAGTTGAGCTTATTATTGAGTGTTATTGGTGATTAAACCGGAGCTGGGACCGTGCATGTGGAGCAGAACCAGAGCGGATCTTCTTTAGGATCCGTTCACACTCGAAACACTTTAAACGCGCAAACGCGTGACTGTCTTGGCTCACATTATCTGAAGCGTTTGCTCAAGTGTAGTTTTATTGTGTTTACGTGGCAGCTGATTGTGTGAGCCACCTAGCATGCCTTTAAGGTTCTTCAGGATCCTTGAGGAACCCAAGATCCTATTTTGTTCTGTTCGTAAGTAAGTAAGGTGTTATGTGTCTGTTTCAGGTATTTCTGGGAAGTCTCAGGTGCTGTTTGCACTGGTCTTCACCACCAGATATCTGGACCTGTTCACATCCTTCATCTCCATCTACAACACCGCCATGAAGGTAAAGACCACGAAAGAGCCATTTTCACCACACAAGAAAAAAAAAACATAATTATGAGTTTAAAAATCAAAATTGACATACTAAGTCATAATTATGATTATTAATGGCATTTAAAACTGAGATAAAATGTCAGAATTGATACGAAGTCAAAATAATAAGATAATAATTATTGAGATAAAAGTGAAAATTATTACATACAAGTCAAATCTGAGATTAAAAGTAGAAATTGAGATTAAGTCATAATTATGACGAAAACAATGACAGTCAAAACTATAAGATGCTAAATTAAGAAAAATTATGATGTTCTAAGTCATAATTGTGAGATTAAATTGTGATAAAATCATAACTATAAAGTCAAAATTATAAGATACTAAGTCATAATTATAATATAATGTCAAACTGATAAGATACTGTCATAATTATGAGATACAATGTAAAAATTATGACATTAAGTCATAATAATGAGTTTCAAAAGTAGAAATTGAGATGAAGTTATAACTATGACAAACAATGGCAGTCAAAACTATGAGATAAAAAGTCATAATTATGAAAGTTTTAAAAAATTATAAGATACTTTCTCATAAAAAATTATGACATTTAAGACATAATTATTATATTAAAAAGTTGAAATTGAGATGAAGTCATGATTATGACAAAATAAAAAATTAGAGAAGTCATAATCAAGACAAAAAAATGTCTTGGTATCTCAATTTTTATGTTTTATCATAATAATGGCTTTTCATCAATTTCAACTTTGTATGCCATAATTGACTTCATCTCATAATTATGACTTGATGTCTCATTATTATTATTATTATTATTATTATTTTAATTAATTTTTTTTACTTTTAAAAAACTTTTAATTTTTTTTATTTTTTTGGCAGAAATGGTCTTCCATGAAAGACAAACACACACAGCTGATCTTGAAACTGTTGTGATTGCTCAGCAAATGTTTGCACTGAATTGTTATTATAGTTCGCCCATTGAAATGATTTATTATCATTTATTTAAACTAATTCAAAACTCATGGTAAATCTATAGGACATTGTGTGCATGACAAACCCACAACTAGTTTCCTGATTAAGGTAGGGTTGTAGCGCTAGTTTATAATAAACTCAAGAAAGCTTATAGTCTTTATAGTCTAATCGCTGAACACATGCACACACACTTCTGACAGAGATCTAATGTCCTTGCGTTATTCAGCCTATGGGCAGCATGCTAATTAATGCCTTAATATTGTCTTCGAATGTTGATTTGCAATGTTACAAGTTATAGAGGAATTTAAGTGAGGAAACTAATATCATCTCAAAACAAACATAAACCACAAAACTATATAAAGGCTTTTCACGTGAGCACATTTAAACTAAAGGATTAACACTTTATTCATTTAAAACACTACTCCACATAGGAAAAACAGACATGCCAGCTAGTTACTAACCTGATGCACTCACATATAGCTGAAGCTGACTGATATCGTCCTGATCTGGAGCGAGATAAGGTAATGTGGAAATAAGCGAGGAAGTCTGAAATTAAAGCGTGCTGCAATTAAAGCGTGCTGCAGTTCCACTTTTCACCACAGATTTACATTGTAAAATGTGTGGGGCGCTGTTGAGTTCAGATGGCTCGACTGCCCCACTTAGTATCATTTTACATGTCTGCCAAAGCTTGTGATAAATTTTAATATATCCTGCACACTTTATGACTTAAAGTGTCAAGAAAATCCTACAAATGTTTGTTGCATTTATAGTTTATTATTTATTCAGTTTATATAGAGTTCCATGTTTTGGGTGGGGTTGGACCCTGGACAGATGTGTGATATGGATCTGTCTGTCTCTCAGGTGGTGTATCTGGCCATGGCGTACTCCACCGTCAGCCTCATCTACTTCCGCTTCAAGAACTCGTACAACTCTGAGAGCGACACGTTCCGTGTGGAGTTCCTGCTGGTGCCGGTGGCCGGTCTGTCGTTCCTGGAGAACTACGCCTTCACGCCGCTGGAGGTCAGAGCTCGACGCTGAGCGCTTTAGATGTTAACCCTCTAAGCGCCAAAGTCGCAAAATTGCGACAAGACGTCATACTTAATCAAATAGACCGTAGTTCCTTATATGGTGTAATATCTCATTTGTATTCCCTACCACTAGATGGCAGACATGTAGTACTTCGATTCTAGACCAACATTACGTCCTGTTCCTATTCAAAGTGTTCGAGGAAATAGCAGAGAAAGTGAGCGATCGTGTCATTGATGCGGAAGCAGTTCAGTTCACAGCGTCACGAGTGAAGTGTGAGATTTGTGAGAGAAAATCGCCAAATGGCTAATAGAAATTTGTACCGTGAGGATGTGTTGCAAATGTTATTCTCCGATTCTGACTCTGAAGGGGAATATTTGCCTTTTGGAAATGACGATCGGCCGTCTAATGATCGCGCTTCTCCCGGTACATCTTTGCAGCGCAATGGTGCCGCGCGCGCAAGGCGAGAGAGTTCACGAAGCACAAACAAGTGATCATTTGACCCTTTGCCCAACGGGGATGGGGGTGACAGGGGTGGACGTGGTCGTAGTGTCCATAGGAGAGCTGCTGATCGCTGAGCTCACGGAGCGCTGATGATCGGCCAGATTGCGTCTTTTTTTCTGATCGCGCGCGCTCTATGGGCCGCCAGTACAGGTGCAGTCAGTGTGGGGTTGGTCTACCATACTCTCAAGAACTATAAACTGTCACTTCGATACCTGAATGGGCAGATAGCTGGTCAACTGATCACAAAATAGGCACATGTATTTTACTATGGCAGAGTAATATAGTCATAATTTACTACTTTCTCCTGTTTTACTGTTGATTTCCTCTTTTCCTGATCATTTGGAATGAGGATAAAAAGACAAAAAACAAAACAAACATGCAAATAAGCTCAAACATCCATTCAATATCTATTATTTCCTGAATATTACTGATGAACTGATCAAAAAGTAGGCTACTGTTCACATGAGTTTTACTACTATATAGGATAGTAATATAGTAATAATTTAGTACTTTCTCCTGTTTTATTGTTGATTTCCTCTTTTCTGATCATTTGGAATGAGGATAAAAAGACAAAAAAAACAAAAAGAAACATGCAAATAAGTTCAAACATCAATTTAATATCTACTATTTCCTGAATATTGTGAAATTCAAGAGGGCCGCCCCCTGATGACGTCATAATATGCAAATTAGATGAGTATATTTACACCCCACATAAATTTTAGGTCATGCCCAACATTTTTCTAATTTACAGTAGATCTCTATCTTTAAGCCTTTTCAAGCCACAAGCTTTTGAAATCTTGATGTCAAAATCCAGCATTTTTTTTAAAAAATCCTGGCGCCTAAAGGGTTAAAGGGGTCATGAACTGCCTTTTTATTTTGTACTGTTCTCTGAGATCCACTTATAACGTTATCAAGATTTTTACATCAAAAAATATCATAATTTAGAAGTAATAAGCTATTTTCTGTCCTGTTTCTCACCCCCTCATCAGAACGCTCGGTTTAATTAGGCAGATTGTAGACTCTGAAGTAAACGCCCACTGCTATGATTGGCTAATAGTTGTGTATGTTTGACGCGTTTTAACAAAAACACATAAATAACTCCATACATATCAAACGATCTATAAGAAGAGACAAAGCATTAGTGACATGTAATGAAAACATTTACTCACACTTGAGTCGCGACATGACTGTCGGATCCAATATAGTCGTCAACATCGTCTTTTAGTTTCAATCTTTCTGAAAATCCTGCAACGATTTGTGCCTTGTTTGTAAACGAATCTGCGGTAAAATGTGAACAAAGGAACACGTTCTTACTGACATGGTCTGGAAGTTCATTAAAAATAAAGTTCATCCACTCTTTCCTAACATTGGGATCAGAAGGAAGGCAATGCAATTATTATTTATTTTTTTCACAGCTTGGCACTACACCGCTTCTTGTTGACGTCAGAGCATCTTTATTGTTAGGTTTCTGCTTAGACCTGCGAGTTCGCCTCTTGTGTAAACACTAAATGCGTGAATCGGTGGGTGGGGCTAAACAGGCAGTGATGTAGAATCGGTGGGAGGGGCTAAACAGGCAGTTATGTAGAATCGGTGGGCGGGGCTAAACAGGCAGTGATGTAGAATCGGTGGGCGGGGCTAAACAGGCAGTGATGTAGAATTGGTGGGCGGGGATAAACAGTCAGTGCTGTAGAATCGGTGGGTGGGGCTAAACAGGCAGTGATGTAGAATCGGTGGGCGGGGCTAAACAGGCAGTGATGTAGAATCGGTGGGCGGGGCTAAACAGGCAGTGCTGTAGAATCGGTGGGAGGGGCTAAACAGGCAGTGATGTAGAATCGGTGGGCGGGGCTAAACAGGCAGTGATGTAGAATCGGTGGGCGGGGCTAAACAGGCAGTGATGTAGAATTGGTGGGCGGGGATAAACAGTCAGTGCTGTAGAATCGGTGGGTGGGGCTAAACAGGCAGTGATGTAGAATCGGTGGGCGGGGCTAAACAGGCAGTGATGTAGAATCGGTGGGCGGGGCTAAACAGGCAGTGCTGTAGAATCGGTGGGCGGGGATAAACAGGCAGTGCTGTAGAATCGGTGGGTGGGGCTAAACAGGCAGTGCTGTAGAATCGGTGGGCGGGGCTAAACAGGCAGTGATGTAGAATCGGTGGGCGGGGCTAAACAGGCAGTGATGTAGAATCGGTGGGCGGGGCTAAACAGGCAGTGCTGTAGAATCGGTGGGTGGGGCTAAACAGGCAGTGCTGTAGAATCGGTGGGAGGGGCTAAACAGGCAGTTATGTAGAATCGGTGGGCGGGGCTAAACAGGCAGTGATGTAGAATCGGTGGGCGGGGCTAAACAGGCAGTGATGTAGAATTGGTGGGCGGGGATAAACAGTCAGTGCTGTAGAATCGGTGGGCGGGGCTAAACAGGCAGTGATGTAGAATTGGTGGGCGGGGATAAACAGTCAGTGCTGTAGAATCGGTGGGTGGGGCTAAACAGGCAGTGATGTAGAATTGGTGGGTGGGGCTAAACAGGCAGTGCTGTAGAATCGGTGGGTGGGGCTAAACAGGCAGTTATGTAGAATTGGTGGGCGGGGCTAAACAGGCAGCGGTGTAGAATCGGTGGGCGGGGCTAAACAGGCAGTTATGTAGAATTGGTGGGCGGGGCTAAACAGGCAGCAATGCAGAATTGGTAGGTGGGGCTAAACAGTCAGTGATGTAGAATCGATGGGTGGGGCTAAACAGGTAGGCGTTGATCATCTTCTGCGGAGGCGGTGCTTATCCACACTATTACATCATAGAGTAGAACATTCCAAACGCTGTCGTTTTGGCAGACTGCCTTCAATATAATCTGTTTTTAGACTAACAACAAAGTTTTGAGTTCTGAAATTTACAGGATGTATTTATAGTACAATGACCTCTTATATGTCAAAAGATCAAGGGAATTTTGGTCTCTCAGTTCATGACCCCTTTAAGATGAAACATTGTCATGACGGATCTGTGTTTGTGTAGATACTGTGGACGTTCTCCATCTATCTGGAGTCGGTGGCCATCCTGCCGCAGCTCTTCATGATCACTAAGACGGGCGAGGCTGAGTCCATCACCACACACTACCTGTTCTTCCTGGGCCTGTACCGCGCGCTGTACCTCGCTAACTGGGTGTGGCGCTATCACGTGGAGGGATTCTTCGACCAGATCGCCGTGGTGTCCGGCGTCGTCCAGACCATCTTCTACTGCGATTTCTTCTATCTGTACTTCACCAGAGGTCAGCAGACATCTCACAACTTTAAGCTTATTTCGGTTTTCATGAAATGAGTTGATTTATTGATCAGTTATTTTTTATATATTTTTTTATCTATCTATCTATCTGCAGTGCTGAGAGGAAGTGGAAAGATGTCTTTGCCGATGCCAGTGTGAGTTGTTGGATCAGGCCCCGCCCCTGCATTAGGCCACACCCAGTCCTGACATCATCACCGGCCGCCGCTGTAGTTCTTGTTTGAGCTGCATGTGTGGCTGGTGTAATCGTGCCTTACAGTGATCAGATCTGCTGGACGTGTCTCGTCTTTGATGCCTTAATGTGTTTCTGTTCATAAAGACAATGTGTTGAGGATGTGTGTGTGTGTGTGTGTTTATATATGTGTGAGAAACACTCTACATTCTGTAGTTCATAGTTTGCTTTTCTCGTTTATTCTCATAGTCTTGTTTTTTTTCTGTAGTACATCCTTTTGTTTATGACCAACTATTTTTCACTCTGTAAAGGGACGTTTGATTTGGATCTTTGAGTGTTTTTGTGCCAATATACCCGAGAAAATCATGAATGTTTGTATAAACCACATTTCAGTCTGAGAATGACATTTAACAGATGTCTGGCAATAGCATAATGATTTTTTAAATGAAGATGGGCAGTTTATCTGCCCTGGTTTTTATAAAGCATGCCAATAAAGAGTTTCTGTCTCTGCGAATGAGCGCAGAAACACACTTCAGTCCATCTGTGGGTCACGGCTCTTTATTTCGTCATTATTAATTCATTAAGTGAATCAGACATTCATGATGATTAAACAGACGTTATCATTTAAGCAGTCATAAATAAAAAAAATAACATTTTGTGAAGATGCATATTTTTTAGCACAATCAAAATCATTTGCATTCTCATCCTCTCTAACTTATCCTGACAAAATCAGCATAAATTAAATTAAGTACAACTAAATATGTAAATATATAAGTTACATTGTGTGTGTGTGTGTATATATATATATATATATATATAAACATAATTAAATAAATACTTCTAAATAAAATTTTAAGTATGCATTTTAGTGTTTTGAAAGTGCTTTATTACATCTATCACAAAAAACAAATTGTCTTAAAATAGGCCCCATTTTCTTTATGAAAAAAATATAATTTTAGTGGAGTTGTCCCGGACATTTTGTGAATTTTTTTATTTATTTAGTTTATTATTTGTATTATTATTTGGGAGGTTCATGCATTATCTCATTGTAGTACAGACATTTAATCACATCTAGAGCAAGTGTTGATGTTGTGTATTTTTATCTGCTTATTCATATTGTATTGTATTGCTAAAGGTCTCTGAAGTGTGTGTGTTAGCGCAGGAGCGTCTTCTTGTGTTTGCACAGTACTTTGGTTCCCTCTCTCACGGCTCCGCCCATCACTTTAGCGGCGGCTGTGATTGACAGCGGCGTGGAGGCGATGGCTGTCATCCTCTGCACGGCTTTGACCTTCTTCCCTTTGCCCTTCCCTTTCTCCATCACGCCGGACGCTTCCACCGCACCGCGGCCCATGGACGTCATCAGCTCGTACCAGAACTGACGCTCCGCCCTCTTCCTCGCCTCCTCATCCTCCTCCTGACCGTCTCCCAGAATCCTCTGCTGCATGTGGCGTACAGCTGTGTCAGCCTGCAACAGCATGTCAGCGGTGTAATGCGCTCCTGCGTTACGCTCCATCAGCAGATCGATCTTCTTCAGCAGCTCAGTGACCTGCGACCTCTCCCCGAGACCTTTAATCAAGTCACATTTATTTTTGCAGTGTTCTTCACAATGCACATTGTTTCAAAGCAGCTTCTTGTTAATTAATATCTTAATCTCTTTATGCCTTATAGTCACATTTATCAGAGCTGTGAGATAAAATAGCTACATTTTATGACAATACAAGCAATCAAGCAGTTGAGATTTGCTTATATCTCGATATTCGGAGTCTTTTTTAAATTCTGCGTTTATTTCTCGCTATTCTGTGTTTGTCGCAATTTTGACTTTTTTATCTCGTAATTCAAAGTTTATTGCAATTCTGATTTTATATCTCACAATTCAGTTTCAGAGTTTATATTCTGCAATTTTGTATTTGTCTTGTAATTCTGTCAATATCTCGAAATTCTCATTTTATATCTCGCAATTCAGTGTTTGTCACAATTCTGAGTTTATTTCTCACAATTCTAACTTTATATCTCAATTCTAAGTTTATTTCTTGCAATTCTGAGTTTATATTTCACAATTCTGTGTTTGTCTTGCAATTATGTGTTAATATCTCTCAATTCTGAGTTTGTCACAATTTTGAGTTTATTTCTCACAATTCTGAGTTTATATCTCTCAATTTTGAGTTTGTGTCTTGCAATTCTGTGTTAATATCTTGCAATTCTGAGATTATATCTCACATTCTATTTTATTACATATTTGTTACATCTTGCAGTTCTCTTTATATCTTGAGTTTAAATTTCACAATTCTGAGTTTAAATCTGAATTCATGTTTCACAATTCTGCAATATCTCGCATTTATGAGTTTATATCTCACAGTTCTGCATTTATTTTTAAGATTTACATAATTTTTTGCATTTTATGCTGTTATTTAGATAGAACAGTATAGGTCGACAGGAAGTGGGAGAGAGAGGGGAATGGGATCGGGAAAGGTCTGTGAGCTGGGATTCGAACTCGGGATGCCCAGAGCGCAACGTCACTACATGAAAATTGTGAGACAAAAAGTCAGAATTGTGAGATAAAATGTTGCAATGACCTTATTTATATTATTTATTTTATCCCATTGTGGAAACATTATTTTTGGTTATGTGGTGGTACCTTTAGTGTTGTCAAACACGTGATAGCCGCCCGCGCAGCTGCACACAAACTCCCATAATTCCTCGCTTTCCTTCAGGTAGTCGTCCGCGGGTTTCGCTCCGAGCACATCGCCGCAGGTGATCAGGACGACGGTGAAGCGGAGCGCCTGCGGTCCGAACGTGGCGCTGACCCAGTCCAGAGCGGCGCTGCTCTCACGCGTCACGCGTCCGGCGCGCAGCAGCAGCAGGAACACGTGCGGTCCGGGCGCACTCAGCTCCACGCACCGGCTCAGCTCCGCGCGCACCTCATCCGGGCTCAGACAGGTGTGGAAGAACCCCGGGGTGTCAATCAGCCGCAGGCTCCGCCCATCCACCACGCCCCCTGAACGCTGGCAGCGGCTGGTGACCGATAGGGGCGACACATCCATCCAGAACGCGGATCGACCAAGAATCGTGTTTCCAGATGAACTCCGACCTGAACCCGTCTGACCCAACAGAACCATCCGGACCTCAGCCGAACCGCCTGAGACAACAGACACGACACGTGATTATATTATTACTAGTGCTGGGCAACAATTAATCGCATCCAAAATTTACATTTAGTCATTTTGCAGACGATTTTATCCAAAGCGACTTACAACTGGGGAATACATAAAGCGATTCATCTTAAAGAGGCAAACAGACAGAGGAAGTGCTCGTAACACCAAGTCTCAGGCATTGTTCAAATAAGTACAAGCTAACAAGGGAAGGAATAAATAAAGAGAAAGACAGAAAGAAAGAAGTTTTTTTTTTTTTTTTAATTTAGGATGAAGTCAAGTAGTGTCGAAAGAGATGAGTTTTCAGTTGTTGTTTGAAGGTTGACAGCATTCCGGATAGGGGTGGGAAGATCATTCCACCAGCCAGGAACGGTGAATGAAAACATTCTGGAAAGTGATTTTGAGCCTCTCCGTGATGGTACCACGAGGCGTCGCTCACTAGCGGATCTCAGACTTCTGGAGGGGATGCAGATTCGTAATAGTGAGTGGAAGTAGGAGGGTGCTGAGCCTGTGGTCGTTCTGTATGCAAGCATCAGTGTCTTGAACTTGATGCGAGCTGCCACTGGTAGCCAGTGCAGTGAGATGAAGAGAGGTGTAACATGGGCTCTTTTGGGCTCATTGAAGACCAGTCGTGCCGCTGCATTCTGAATCATTTGTAGAGGTTTGATTGTGCATGATGGAAGTCCAGCCAGAAGAGCATTGCTGTAGTCCAGCCTAGAAATGACAAGGGCCTGGACAAGAAGTTGTGCAGCATGCTCTGTCAGGAAGGGCCTGATCTTTCTGATGTTGTGTAAAGCAAACCTGCAAGATCGAGCAGTCTTTGTAATGTGCTCTTTGAAGGTCAGCTGGTCATCAACGATTACACCAAGATTTCTGGCCGAAGTTGATGAGGTAATTGTTGATGAACCTAACTGGATGGTAAAATCATGCTGTAGAGTCGGAGTGGCAGGGAAGACAAGAAGCTCAGTCTTTGCCAGGTTGAGCTGTAGGTGATGTTCTTTCATCCATGCCGAGATGTCCGCCAGGCAGCCTGAGATCCATGCAGCTACCGTTGGATCATCTGGTTGAAAAGAGAGATAGAGCTGTGTGTCATCGGCGTAGCAATGGTAGGAGAAGCCATGTGCCTGTATGTTGGGACCCAGTGATGTAGTGTATGTGGAGAAGAGGAGGGGTCCGAGAACCGATCCCTGAGGAACGCCAGTGACCAGTTGATGTGCTTTAGATACCTCCCCTCCCCAGGCCACCCTGAAGAGTGAGATAGGATTCAAACCAGCGAAGTGGAATCCCAGTGATGCCCAGTGATGGGAGGGTGGACAGGAGGATCTGATGACTGACAGTGTCAAAAGCGGCAGATAGATAATTATGGCAAACAGTTTACAAATAGATTTTTTTTTATTCAAGAGTGTTTTCATGAACATTATGCAGGACTCAATAGAACTAAACTAAACTTTTTTTAATTTATTTATATGTATAAAGTAATTCATAGTAATAAAAATGCATTAAAAAGGTACTATTATGAAATTTATATTCATTCAAAGTAGTGCTGTCAAAAGATTAATTGTGATTAATCGCATCCAAAATAAAAGTTTTTGTTTGCATAATGTGTGTATGCGCTGTGTGTATTTATTATGTATACATAAATACACACACATAACAGTATATATTTAGAAAATATTTACATGTATGTGCACATATTTATATTCATATAATTTATATTATATATAAATATATTTAATATATATATATATATTTTTCTTAAATATATAAATGCATGTGTGTATTTACATATACATAATAAAATACATGATGTCTCAGCGGAGCTGCTAGTACTATTTTGTTGTTTTTGTACCTCTGGGTGCATACAATGACAATAAAGATTCATTCATTCATTCATACACATATTATGTAAACAAAAAACGTTTATTTTGGATACGATTAATCAGTTGACAGCACTAATTAAAAGTATACTAATAAAATAAATAAACACATATAAATAAAAATACAAAATAAAAATGGAACAATAAAACAAACAAATAAATAAATAAATAAGACTTAAACAGGGAATGCAATATAATTTATCTTTCATTGCATTAGAACATTAAATGATGTGCTGCTAGGATTGTGGCCCTGCAATAAAAACTACTTTAAAGAAATTTATAGTCATTTTTTAGAGTAAAATACTAATAAAATAAATACAAATAAATAACATAAAATGCACTAAAATAAAACGTAAATACAGAAATAAGAATGCAATAAGTTTTTTTTTTTTTTTTTACAAACTCATTACATTCCTAATAGAATCCAAAAGATTTTTATTTTATTTATTTAGCCTATTTTTATTAAGCATGGTATAGGATAGCTTTTATTTTATTATGGCAAACGGATTACAACTAGTGTTTATGCATGTAAATCAGCTTTACCTGCAGAATAATAATAATCATAAAAAAAGTTAAAATAGACAAAATGAGATAAAACTTAAATGCGGTCCAATTATGTTAAGCAATTTAATAAACAGGAATTCAATACGAAATGTTTATATTGGATCCCTATAATTTCTAATAAAAGCGGGAGCATATAGTTCTCAATAAGACATTTATGGTCATTCTTCATACAGAATACTGTGTGATATAAAAATGAATTCAAGTCCGTGTCCCTTTAACTGTCCTGCAATCATGATTGTAACATGAGCTCTGATAAAGACGAGCGATCCTTCACATGATCCTGTGCTATAAACTCCTTCAATCGGATCATTTGACCTCGACTCTGTACATCTATAGCGCTTATATTTCACTCACCAGCAGCTGAAGCCTCGCTTTCCTCCGCCATATTCCCAGACACGACTGAGACTTAAAGAGACAAACACATCAAACATCCTCATTTACCCAGAAATACCTCAAACACCACAAACACACCTCAAACCGCGCGTCGATTGTGAGGTGAATCGATATTATAATATTTCTGTATGTAAATAGGTAGCCTACCCTATAGGCCTATGCAGTTAAATATACATTTATATATACTTTATAAAGTGTGTAGTCTATCTTAATCATTTAAGTGCATTTGGTTTCTAATGTGTTCTGGCTATTATTAAATAGAACTAATTTCTGGTAAACATGAGGTAATAATCACAGAGAAAACACTTAAAACATGTATATTTATTCATTTAACAAAACATAAGACACAAATAGACTTAAATCGTTATCTTTACAATTGATTTGTACAGTAAATAGCCTACAGCCGAATATGCTGCAGGGTTTCTATAAACCTGTAAATAATAATAATTTCTGCACAAATAAATATTTTTTTTTCTCCACAGATAAATGATTCTCTTGCAGAGATGATTTGGTTTATTTTATATTATTAAAAAAAACTGTATATAGGCTATTATTATTTTATTATTATTATTATTTAGTCATTTAGCAGATGCTTTTATCCAAAGCGACTTACAAATGAGGACATTAGAAGCAATCAAAACCAACAATATATATATATATATACAGTGGCATGCAAAAGTTTGGGAACCCTTGCAGAATCTGTGAAAATGTGAATAATTTTAACAAAATAAGAGATCATACTAAATGCATGTTATTTTTTATTTAGTACTGTCCTGAGTAAGATATTTTACATAAAATATGTTTACATATAGTCCACAAGACAAAAAAATAGCTGAAATTATTCAAATAACCCCCTTCAAAAGTTTGTGAACCCTTGGTTCTTAATACTGTGTGAGGTTACCTGATGATCCACGACTGTTCTTTTGTTTTGTGTTGGTTGTTCATGAGTCCCTTGTTTGTTCTGAACAGTTGAACTGAGCACTGTTCTTCAGACAAATCCTCCACGTTCTGTAGATTCTGCAGTTTTCCAGCATTTTTGCATATTTGAACCCTTTCCAGCAGTGACTGTATGATTTTGAGATCCATCTTTTCACACTGAGGACGATTGATGGACTCAAACACAACTATTAAAAAAGGTTCAAACATTCACTGATGCTCCAGAAGGAAACACGATGCATTAAGAGCCGGGGGGGTGAAAACTTTTGAATTTGAAGATCAAGGTAAATTGTACTTAATTTGTCTTCCGGGAAACATGCAAGTATCTTCTGTTGCTTCCGAAGGGCAGTAATAAATGGAAAAAAATATATATTTCAACAAAAGAAAAAAGTTGGAAATCTTCATCCTGTTCAAAAGTTTTCACCCCCGGCTCTTAATGCAGATCATCCAGGTAACCTCACACAGTATTAACAACCAAGGGTTCACAAACTTTTGAGGGGGGTTATTTGAATAATTTCAGCTATTTTTTTGTCTTGTGGACTATATGTAAACATATTTTATGTAAAATATCTTACTCAGGACAGTACTAAATAAAAAATAACATGCATTTAGTATGATCTCTCTTATTTTGTTAAAATTATTCACATTTTCACAGATTCTGCAAGGGTTCCCAAACTTTTGCATGCCACTGTATATATATAATATATATTATAACCAGCATAACAACAGACCGACATCTAATCTTTGATGGCCAGCATATTTTAAAATCTTTATAAAGATACTTAATTTAGTTAACAATAATAACAATTATTATCATTATTTAAAATATTTCTAAAATATTTTAAATGAAAAATTTATATAAATTATTTGAAATAAAAAAAAAATCAAAAATCATTAAAAATAATAAAACCATAAAAATGTAAATTTCAAGTAAATAAATCATTTTGAAATAAAAAACACAAAAAATGTTAAAATCATAAACATGTAAAATTAAAATAAATAATTTAAAATATAAACAATTAAAATAAAAGGCTTGTTGAAAATGAATAAAACCATAATCATAAAAACAAAAAAAGAAGTTAAATAATATCAATAAAACGTTTACTAACAAAAAATACAATATATTGTAAATAAAATATGTATAAAATGTATTATTTATATTTGATTTATAACATTATTATGGAATATATTTTACAGTATATATTATCTTTTTTTTTTTTGATGACATGGTGAGCAGCGGTCCAGACTGGGTTTGATTAAACCGTTGATTTGACCCACTCCACCAGACTCCTGACCGGATGCCCCCTGCGGGTCACGGCACCATCATCCTGGTCCTGGTTCTGCAGATCCGGCTCTGGATCGCTCCAGTCCAGCTCCTGCAGGTCTGTCAGACTGCCTCCCAGCAGATCCAGGCTCTGAAACAGGTCCATCATCTCCGTCAGCAGGTCCTGACCTTCGTCCGCAGGCATTATGGGATGTGAGGCGGCCGGATCACTGAGTTCAGGACACGAGTGCATCTGCCGGAGGCTGTTTCCATGGCGACGGGTGCTGTTTCCACGGGAATGGGGCTCATCGGTGTAGAGTGAGGTGGGCGTCTCCGGACACGTGACCCCTTCTGTGACCTCCACAGGTGCGCTGACCTCTGATCCCGTGACCTCTGCTGGAGAAAGAACAGGTAAAGCTGGGATTCTTCATTATTTAATAAAATCACATCTGCTTTCTGATGTTTGGTCACATCAGAGCAGCATGAAACATTCATTTTTAACCTTTAACCTTAATTGTGGAGATTATTTTCCTGGTGATCCAGTGTTTCCTGTGATTGAAGCTTATGTAAACGCATCCTTTATCGTTTTTTATCTTATTTGCTGCAGAAAGAAGCTTTTGGACGTTACTTGCAGATAATATAGACAGTGATGCTGGTAGATGCAATAAATGTGAACATATAAGACACATCGTGCGTAGTAGGGTCTAAAAATGATTTGATAAAATAGCGATATCTTATGAATAATGAAAGTAAATTTATTTTTAATAAAATCCTAAAAATGTACAAATTAAAATAAAAAATTATTTAAAATAGTAAAACAATGAAAAGCACCTATTTTATAATAATAAAATAAAATAAAAAGCTTCATAAAAAGAGATCAAAATATTAAAAATTTCAACTTAAAATTACATTTATAAATAAAAACAAAAATAATTTACTAAAATTAATGAAATCATAAAAATTTGAAATTAAGTAAATAAATTATTGTAATATGAAAACAATAAAAAGCACTTATTAAAAATAAAAAAAAACAACTGAAGAAATTTACGTAAAATAAAAACAAAATAAAACACTTACTAAAATGAATAAAATCATTGAAAAACTACATTACAATGAAAAATGTTGAAATAAAAACAATACAAAACACTTTATTTACTAAAAAGGGACTAAATCAAGAAATTAAAAGTTATTAGTCAAAATAAAGAACTTGTTAAAAATGAATCAAATGGTAAAAATAAAAATAATAAAGTAAATCCTAAAAATATAAAAACAAAATGTTTAACTATTAATGGAGCAGAACTACTAATCTTCATCTCTCTCACCTGTTTGCATCTGTTCTACCGTATGTAAAGCAGGGGGCGTGTCCTCATCAGCGGCTGATTTGATTGGCGGTCGTGAGGTCATGACCCGCCCCAGAGGCACCGCCCCCTCCGAGTGTTTGGAGCGCAGTGTGTGAATGACGTCCATCAGCCAGCGGCTCTCACTCCACAGCACAGACAGACTCTAGAACACACACAGCATATGAGAGAGTGTGTGTGTTGTGTGTGTGTGTGTGTGTGTGTGTGTGTGTGTGAGAGAGAGAGTGTGTGTGTGTGTGTGGGAGCAGGTAAACACTCACCTGTGCCAGCTGTGTGACGTGTGCGAGTCTCTCCGTGGCTTCCTGCAGCTCCTCAGTGTCCAGCGCTTCTCTCAAAGCCTGCTGGGAAAGACGGACGTCCAGCTCCAGTCTCAGCCACAGCTGACAGTACTGAGACAGAAGATCTCGCTCGTAGGCCCACAGGTGCACTAACACACACACACATCAATCATCGAACGCAAACATGACACATCATCTGTATAGAAAAACACTGTAAAATGCTATATCACATTATGTTAAATTTACAAATGTACAGTTTTTACATAAGTACAGTAGTAGTGCTGTCTGACAGTGTTTTGTGTGTGTGTGTGTACTTGACCAAATGTCCCCACAAGGATAGTAAAACCTGATTTTTTTTTTTTACATCGTGGAAAAATTATTAAAAATAGTAAATTATGTTTATCTGAAAGTGTAAGAATGCAAACAGGTTTTCTGTAAGGGGTAGGTTTAGGTTTAGGGGATAGAAAATATTGTTTGGTCAGTATAAAAGTAATAGAAGTCCCCACAATTCTCACAAACTAATGTGTGTGTGTGTGTGTGTGTGAGTGAGTGAGTATGTGCATGTGAGTGTGTGTATGTATGTGAGTGTGTATGTGTGTGTGAGTGTGTGCAGCTGATCAGTGACTGACCGAGCTCAAAGCAGTGCAGCGGGATGGTGAAGGTGTGCTGAGCTCCTTCTGCTGGACGCTGACGGGATCTGAACTCCTCACAGGGCGGCAGCAGGAGAATCACAGACACCTGATCACAAACCTGCAGCAGCTCCTGCGTGTAGACGCGGTACTCGCTCGCCTGCGCGCAAACACACACACACACACACACACACACACACACACACACACACACACACACACACACACACACGTGTTACTGAACACTTACACATTCATTCTCTGCAAATGATTCAAAGCTTGTGAATCATCAACAATGATTGCACAATCAACAGGACAGCATGTGTCTTGTTTTGAGTGTTTCTGCGCCCCTCTCTACTGCAGTGGCTACAGTCTACAGGCCTCTGAAGACAAATAGGAGACTTTTTATCTGAATTTTCAGATATATTGTCTTCTCTCTGCCTCAAATTTGAGAGAATCCTTTTCTTGGGGGATTTCTACATCCACATGGATATAAAAGACTCCACAATAACAAAATACGTTTTGTTCTTATTGGAGTGCTTTGAGTTAAACCAACTTGTGGACTGTCCTACGGACATCTCCAATTTAACATTACTCGCCAAAATTTTAGAACAAACAGTGGCTTCTCATTTGCTTTCTCATCTTTCTTCTAATGATCTTTTTGAGCCACTTCAGTCTGGATTCCGTAAACTCCACAGCACTGAAACAGCTATAGTTAAGGTCACTAATGACTTGTTAATGGCTTCTGATTCTGTCTGTCGATCTATACTGTTTCTTCTTGATCTTAGTGCCGTTTTTGACACTATAGATCACTCTATTTTAATCTCCCGTTTAGAGACTGTCTTTGGAGTTTCTGATTCTGCATTGAAGTGGGTCAAGTCCTATCTCTCTGCTCGCAAGCGGTATGTTGTGATGGGCGGTTGCATGTTTAAGGTTGGTGTGGTGCAATCTGGTGTTCCCCAGGGATCCGTTTTGGGCCTTTTACTTTTTTATATTTCCATTTTTCCACTTATCCAAATTTTAAGAACACTTGGTCTTAAACAGATCTACATACATTCAAAACCTGATGTCAATATGGCTGTGTCTTTTCTTTTCTGAAAATTTTCTGGCTAAACAGTGACAAGACTGAAGTGATGCTTATTGGTTCACCTCACCAGCTGTGCAAAGCAGAGTCTGTAACCTCAAGTGTGGATGGCTCTGCTTTACAGTTTCAAACTAAACAAAAAACATTGGGGTGATATTTGATGCCAAATTAACATTTGATCCTCATGTTTGTAATACAGACAAAGCATCTTTTTTCATCTCAGAAACATTGTTAAATTACGTCCCATGCTGACTTTTTCTGTGGCTGAAAAGTTAATCAACACTTTAGTTTTTTTCACGTATTGATTATTTTTATTCTTTGCTGGCTGGAGTTTCAAAAGCTACCCTAAGTAAATTACAGCTGGTACAAGATTCAGCTCCTAGAATTCTGACTAGCTCCAGTGCAAGAGAGCACATTACACCTATCTTGGAGAAATTGCACTGGTCGTCAGTTCTCGTATTGATTTTAAAATTCTCATGCTCACTTATAAGGCCTTGAATAATTTGGCTCCTCAATATTTGTCAGAGCTTTTAACCCCCTACACCCCTGCACATGTTCTACGCTCTTCTGAAGCTGGTCTTTTAACTGTTCAAGCAACTCGGCTAAAAAATACTTCTATTATATTTTAATTTAAAATAATAATATGGGTGATCGGGCTTTCTCTTCATTGGCTCCTAAATTGTGTAATTCCCTGCCGTCTGAGATTAGGAATGCAGAATCCCTTACTGTTTTTAAATCGACCCTTAAAACTTACTTTTTAGGGTAGTTTTTATGTGATTTATATGATTAATTTGTGTTTTATTATATCGGCGTTGTATTTTTTTGTTAGTTTTTTTTACTGCCTATACTTTTTGTGTGTATCTTTTAATTTTATAATTTTCATATGCATGTAAAGCGCTTTGAGATGCTACTTTTAAAGGCGCTATATAAAATAAAGTTTTTTATTATTATTATTATTAATAATAATTTGATCAAATCATAAGATTTACTGAATCAGGGTTTCCCAAAGTGGGGTTCATACATCGATAAACAGGTAATTATCATAAAAATGTTACATTAAAATAAACACTTTTATAATTCAATAATTGAAAGCATTCAAAATTAAACACTTGCTAAAAAAAAGAAGAAATATTTTATTAGTTTAACTGCATGTCATGATCATGTGAAATAAAATCTCATGGGAATTTGTAGCTAATGCAAAGCTCTGTGAATGTGTGTGTTGAATGAATCGAGCTGTTACCCGTTCCAGCGGGATGTTGAGTTTGGTCAACAGTTGAGTCACTGCAGATCTCAGTGCCTTCACGAAGTCCTCGACACCTGAGCTGTCAATCACAGCGTCATCCCCGCCCTCCTGACCGCCACAGGCCCCGCCCACCGTGTGCTCCTGTAGCCACGCCCACTCCTCCCTGCACACACACACACACACACACACAGAGTCAGTGTGAATCAGTCAGTGTGTGTGAATGAATCAGATCAGGTGTTCTCCAGTCTGACCGTGAGACGTGCGGCCGGTTCCTGACGCGGCAGTGGCAGGGCATGTTGGGTAATCGTTGCGGGACCAGGATGCGGAGCTGATCCACGGAGCTGCAAAGCTTCAGGATGCCCACATACAGACCGGGCTGAGCTCTCTGCTGACTCCTCCTGTGATACGCCAGCATCTCCTGACACACACACACAAACAAGAGAAATAACATTCATAAAGCATCGATCGTCTGATGTCAGGCTCACAAAAACACACTCAGAGAAACTGTGCTAACGTTCCAATTATGTCATGAAAACACTGAGAACAATGTTCTGTGAATGTGCAATTTTAAAATGTTTTTTCTTAGTTATGTGAATGTTAATGGATCATTCCATTTAATCACTTATGGGAACGTTACTTTTGAATTTTTTCGGAACACTCTGAAACAAGTCGAAATATTAAAAAAAAAAAATTAGATGAATGTCAAACTATTTCAGGAGTAAAATGTTCCATGAACCATGTGTAAATAATGTTTTTGTGCTAACATTTTGAGAACATTTTTAAAGATAACTTTGATCAAAGGTTCTAAATTGAAAACTAAATGAAAACATTGTCATTAAATGAAACACATAACTGGGAAAAATAAAATGACACTAAAACACATTTTCATGACTTCAAAACAAACTAAAATGAAAACAGTTTTTTTTAAAACATATAAAAAATATAAAAAATTGAATCTCTTCAACCCATTTGCACTAAAAGTTTTATGTAATTAAAATTTGAAATTCTTTTCAAATGCTGTTTTAAATCAACATTTAAACATTTTTAATCTTTTTTTTTAAAATACTACCAGATAATACATTAACTTTGGCATACCTGAAATACTAAAATAAAAATTAAAGTTATTTTAGTATCACTGAGATACTGTAATATTTTAATTAGTGTTTATTTTTGTATATTTTCTGTTTTCACTTAAATTTTACTTTAAGTTTTAGTATTTTTTTGTTGTATTTTTGTAATGTTTATTACTTTTTGTTTTAAATATGTCTATATAATATTTATTTAGTACATCAAATAATAAAAATCAGAAATGTTGCCTTGGCATCTAGCTGAAATAAAATAAGTTTAAGGTTTTATTTATTTGTTTGTTTGTTTTCAGTTAAAGATTATTCTATTCAAGTAGAAACATGTTTTTATGGTTTTAGTTTGAGTTATTATTATAAACCTAAAGCCAAAACTTGATCACCCAAAAATGTTAATTCTGTCATCATTTACATTTATGCATTTAGCACGACGCTTTTATCCAAAGCGACTTACAGTGCATTCAGCTATACATGTTTTATCAGTTCAATGTTGTTCCCTGGGAATCGAACCCACAACTCTTTTGCGCTGCTAACGCAATGCTCTACCACTGAGCCACAGGAACCTCATCATTTAGTCATTTAGTAGAAAAGCACACAGTATATAGAGAAATGCCTCAGTCTGTTTTGAAAGTCAATGGGGTTCAATGTTGTTTGGTTCCCAACCTTCTTCAAAACATCTTCTTTTGTCTTCCTCAGAAGAAATAAAGAAACTCAAACAGTAAATGATGACAGAATGATAATCTTTAAAGGGATAGTTCACCCAAAAATGAAAATTCTGTCATCATTTACTCACCCTCAAGTAGTTACAAACCTGTATGAATGTGTTTGTTCTGCTGAACACAAAGGAAGATAGTTTGAAGAACGTTTGTAACCAGGCTGTTTTGGGGCACCATTGACTTCCATAGTAGGGAAAAAAATACTATGATCCAGAACTGCTCTGTTTCCCTCATTCTTCAGAATATCTTCCTTTGTGTTCAGCAGAACAAACACATTCATACAGGTCTGGAACTACTTGAGGGTGAGTAAATGATGACAGAATTTTCATTTTTGGGTGAACTATCTCTTTAAGGTTAATCTGTGTGGCTCTTGATCAGTGACAGACGTCTGACAGCGGAGGGCGACGCTTCACCAGAATGCCTCACTGTCGACCCAGCTGTTTATTATCATTAGTGTTGATGTTTGGTTTGTTTTATATGAGTGTGTTGTGTTGATCACCTTGAGTCTGTGTGTCAGCAGCTCTACGGCCGAGGGTTCAGGCAGCAGCGGCGTCTCGCTCTGGTTTCTCTCCAGGCTGCTGACAGGAAGCCAGTGCAGCGGGGGGTCAGATGGGGTCAGCGGGGTCGTGACCTCTCTCAGGGTCACCAGCAGCACGTTCCCCTGCCGGTCCTTCAGCGGCTCGAAATACACCTGACCCAGATCCACACACCCCACTGATGCCTACAGACAGACACCACTGTCATTAACTACAACTATATATATATACTGTATATATAAAGCAATGTATTATGTAAAAGCAATATATTAAAATCTAATAAATCATGCAAATATAAAATCATTAAAACTTAAAATGGAAGTGAAAACAGAAGATGTAAAAATAAAACTAATTCAAAATATTTATAAAAACTATATAAACTAACAAAAAAAACTAATAAAAAAACAAAACTACTATAACTAAAATAAAATTTTAAAATATCAAAATAAAAACTAATTTACAATATTAATAAAAGCTTCAAAGACAAATAAACAACTAGTGAAAAATAAAAAAAGTGTATAAATAAAAGTTTAAAATATTAATTAAAAACAACGACCAATATAAACATTAAAAATTAACACTGATAAAATAAGAACACAAAAGTACTAAACTTTAAATTAAATAAAAAACATTCAAAGTATTAATGAAAACTTTATAGACAATTTTCAAAACTTAAACGAATAAAGTTAGGAAAAACAACATAAGTACTAAAACTTTAAAATTAAAGTGAAAAAACTACTATAATTTTTTTTTATATAAAGGAATAGTATAAAGTATACAGACATTTTAAAAACTATAAAAAATGCTCAACAATTACTACAATTTTAACTTAAAATTAATAGTGATAATTCATTCATTCAAAAAAAAAATATACAGACATTTTTTTAAATTTAAAACTAATAAAAACAACAAAATTGCCAAAAATTTAACTAAAAATAAAAATGGAAAACATAAAAATAAAAACTACGTTAAAATATCATTTAAAAAAACAAAAATTAAAACTAAAAAATAACAAAAACAGAAAAAAACAAAATTACAAATCTAAAATTAAATATGAAAATTAAAGCACTGAGAATACTATGAAAGTATTTTAATGAGGCTGTTTTCGGGTGAGTGTGTGTGGATCCTCTGATACCTGCAGCTGCGCGACGGCCCGCAGGAAACTGAGTCTGTTCTGCAGCAGCGATGAAGACGAGGAGAGCGATGAAGACGACAGGACCTGCAGCAGCCGCGGCACCTGCATCCACGCACACGACAGCTGAGACACACAGAGAGAGACGTGAGGAGACAGAGCAGGAAGACAGGAGAAACACTGCTGTGTGATCGACTCCTGACCTTACAGAACCACAGGAAGTCCTGCGTGACAGACGTGGAGCAGCTCTGGATCTCCACCAGAGGGAGCTGATCGTCAGCCGTCACCAGAACAC
>JALXFT010003328.1:2500-7500 GCA_023376895.1 Aspiorhynchus laticeps | reverse complement strand
TTCATATTTTCGTATTTTATTTCATATTTTCATATTAAAATTATTTTAATTTTATTTTATTTTTAGTTAAAATTTAGTTAAAATTTTTGTAACTGTTTTTTTTTTGTTTTTTGTTTTTTTTTAAATAGATCTATTTTTATTGATTTAGTTTCAGTTTTAGTAATTTTAGAATGTTAAGTTAAACTAAATGAAAATTAGAAACATTTCCTTGACAACTATTTGGGAGAGAAAAAAAAGTTGTTGTTTTTTCAGTTAACATTTATTTAATTTCAAGCAGTGGTTTAAGTTTTAGTTTCAGTTTAGTTAATTATAGTAATCCCTAACAATATTCCTTGAAAAGTCTGAAAATAACCCTAAATATTGCATTAATGAGTGATATTACTGAGGTTCTCATTACTCACTGGACGGGGCGACACACGGCGGGCTGCTGCTCACAAACGAACCCCAACCTCTGACGTTATACGCACTGACCCGCACGTAATACTGCACACCCTGCACACACACACACACACACACACACACACACACACACACACACACACACACACATACACACACACACACACACACACACACACACACGAGTCAGTAATATCACATCTACATATGTTATATATTGATGAGTTTGTTTGTGTCTTACAGTCTGGAGTCCTGTGATGCTGAACTCTGGGCTTCTGGTGTCTGTGATGAATCCGGTGCCACACAGAGGATGAAAACTCGATGAAGAGCTCCACTCAACTACACACACACACACACACACACACACACGGGTGAGTGCTGACATCATCAGTTACATGACGGCGGTCACATGATGGCGTCTCACCTCTGTAGCGGGTGATGAGGCCGTGCGTCTGACCGGCGGGTTCAGTGACTCGCACACACAGACAGCTGTCGCCCGTCACCAGCAGGACAGCGCCAGCGGGCGGCCCGGGCGGAGCTAAGAGAGAGAGAGATAGAGAGACGGGTGTGATGACTGTTTGTGTGTGTGCGGCTGTAGCCATGGTCAGGTCACCGAGGTCCTGACTTTGGTAAATTGTTTCATGTTCACATTAAAATTTGTCCCCTGAATGACTAATTTGCTGATTAAAACTCCTGTATAATTCAGTCTAGACAGTTTGCAAGAATGTTTAGCGTCTGAAACTGATCGCTGCGAGACGCTGCGGAGTGAACGAGTCTTGAGAGAGTTTTATAAGCATCTTTGGACTTGTCTTTTCTGCTTAAAGGGATAGTTCACCCAAAAATGAAAATTCTGTCATCAATTACTCACCCTCATGTCGTTCCAAACCCGTAAGACCTTTGTTCATCTTCAGAACATAAATTAAGATATTTTTGATGAAATCCGAGAGCTCTCTGACCCTCCATAGACAGCAAGGACATTACCACGATCAACGCACAGAAACGTAGCAAGGACATCGGTAAAATAGTCCATGTGACATCAGGGGTTCAACCATAATTTTACAAGCTACGAGAATTGTGAATTGAATTTTCCAAAGATGAATGAAGATCTTACAGGTTTGGAACGACATGAGGGTGAGTAATTAATAGGGATGTGTGCTACGACTAATTTGACTGTCGTTTAAACGGAAGTTTTGTATCCGACTAGTCGACTAGTCTAAAAGATAGAAACCCCCCAAAAACGGCAAAAAAACAACAACAAAACTGTGCGTGTGTCTATATAACAGCAAACAGTTGAAATACTTAATCTTTGAATCACTGTCAAATCCCTCAATGAATTCTGCAAAAAATAGGTCACGATTATGCCGTATGCTTGCCTCGCGTTATCATCAATTAATTTTAGGTGGTCGTTAAACAGAAAACAAGGAAGAGCATACACTCTTCATAAACCAGTGCATAGCTTATTTATTCAGATCGGTTGGAGCAATGCAGAAATGGAAAATCAATCAATAGACTGACAGAATTCTTCATTTTCATATAACGTTAGCCAACATATTAAAACGCATATTAACAAAAGTAAAAAACAATAGGAAAGTTTATCAAGGAATAGCATTAAAACGGCTTTTAAAAATGTACTTCATGTTGGCTATATTGTCTAAAAACAAAACAAAGCTCGTTTTACTTACTCAGACCGTGCGCATTTGTTCAGTGAATTTAACATGTTAACATGGTCTGGAGAAAGACGGGACTAAAAAAAGCGCTCGGCAGGAACTGAAGTCACAGGCACGCAGAGAGATAAATACAAGCAAGCAGACAGTTTCGAAAAGAGCCTGGAAATCCCGCAGCACCACCGAAGTGGGTCTTCGTTTAGAGGAATAGACGGCGCGAATAGGATCGCGGACCGCAGCGGCAGGTTGTAGTGTTTGACATGATTGACATTTGGCTTTGGCTAGCCTCCAAGCTAACGCATACATGCCTGTATTGAATATGATTACGCATAGCTCCAGTAAAGTTATTGTAAGCCAATTTGACATTACACAGTTTACAAAAAACGTTTCCATTTCCTTTTAATTCAAAATAATCCCACACCTTGCTGGTCTTTCATGTGGAGCTTGCCGCAACTGACGTGAAGAAAACGCATGTGAGGTAAAATTATAGTTTCCGTCCATATACGCTTTTAAAAAATATTTATTTAAATATTTTGATATGTATTCTTTTTCAAAAGTTTTATTTTAACTGTTCTTTAAAATGTTTTAAATGTAACGTTAAAATGATGGTAATTTGAATGATAAAATCATCATGTTTTTTTTCTCTCGTGTAGTCGACTATTGTTTTCAGTGTCGACTAGTAGGAGCTGTACCGTTTAGTCGACTAGACCCGCACATCCCTAGTAATTAATGACACAATTTTAATTTTTGGGTGAACTATCCCTTTAATTTGACACTTTAGAAAGTTAATAAAGTGGAAAGTTGCAGTTTAGGGTTAGCGATATCTTTATCTTATCTTATTTACAAAACTAATTATGGTTTATTTCTATTTATTTTTTGTTTTTTTATTTGTTTTCATAGCAATATCTGGCAGCACTGCTTCATCAGCACTTAAACTGACAGTAATAAAAAAATGCCACGGAGAGGAGACCACATTCGGTAAAGCAAACGCAAAAAACATCATGATACTGTCTGTCAGAAACGTTATCAGCGCTGTCAGAAACTGTAGCATTTAACACTAGTACACAGATCTGTAGAACAAGTAGGTTACAGAATGAGATTAAATATACACACATACAGGATGAAGAAATCAATGCTAATTCATTCAGTATAGTAGCCTAGTTACATTGTCCTCATGCTGAAAACATTCATATGAGCACTGGACAAAGTTATCATATGTATTATTGCATGAATAATAAACAACTGATAAAACTGTCCACCTCTAACCTATAGTAATGTATTAACACATTTTAATGCAATAAATATGGCATAACTTAATAGTGTTCATCTCTCCAAAACAGAGAAAGCATCTCTCACAAACATCCACATCTCTGTCTCTTTTAGTGTATATAATGAGTTGTGTTTGTAGGGGTTATTATAGCACAATTCTTAACCCCACACTAGACCTGGTCACCTGACTGATTTTAAACCCTGGGTATAGCCATGTGTGTGTGCGTGCGTGCGTGCGTGTGTGTGTGTGTGTGTGTGTGTGTGTGTGTGTGTGTGTGTGTGTGTGTTCGTACCGGTCATGTGAAATATGTCCCTCATGCGACAGTAAAGTTCCCGCCGCCGCGTCCACAGATCCACGTTCTTCTGCAGGTCTGTCTCTGACTGAAGCTCCGCCTTCACTCTCAGCAGAAGCTCCGCCCTCCACTCCTCCAGCTTCTGCTCGGCCAATGACACCAGCTCGTCCAGCTTCAGCGACCAATCAGAGGCTGAGCTCACTGTGGCGGGACACGAGGGACATTTATACTTTTAATAACCCACTGAAGGATGAAATCTGCTGTACACATTACTTTTATTTATTTAGTCCAAATTACATGTTTTCATTTTTTTTTAAATTCTGGATTCTGTTTTAATGGTTTAATTTTAATAATCAAAATTATGTCTAACTAACTGAATTCATAAAACTTTAACAGCTAAATATGTTACAAAATTGGGCATTAATGTCCTATAAAATGTTTTATTTTTTTCACAATTTCCTTTTTTATTTTAATTGTATAATAACATTTTATTAATCAGAAAATGTCTAATCAACTGATTCAAAAAGTTTAACATTTTTAATTACAATTAAAATAATAATCACTACAATTTATTACATTTATTACAATTTATTACAATTTTTTCCCCACTAATCAAAAGGCATTATTAATCAATTGAATTCATAAAACGTTTACATTTAATAATGTATTATTATTTATGATTTATTAAACAATTTATCAATTAAAATATATTACATTTATTAAAATGTTAACAACAATAGGGTCATTTGAAAACAGTTTTTTTTCACAAATTATAAGGTATGTCTAATCAGTTGGATACAAATGTATTTAATTATAATTAACAATAAATAATAAAAATATTATTTTTAACTTATTTGAGGGAACAGGGTTTATTACTTTTTATATTTTTTTCCCCTTTAACTTTAACTTTACCATTTTAACTATCATTATTTTATAATTATTTTTCATAATGGGGTTTTTGGGAATCCTGGGTGAATAAAAATTTTTTTAGTAATTAATAACACCACATATTTCTTTAATTTTCCTTATAAGACACCAAAGTAAATTTTTAATTTTTCCCTTAAAGGATAATAAAAAATTATTGAAATTTCTTTACCGTTTTAGAAACCCTTGGTCTTACCTTTTTTGGTTTTTATATATTTTTTAAAAGGAAATTTTAAAGCGCTTTTAAAAATTAAAAAGCTATTTTACTAAATTTAACCCAAATTTTTGTGAAAATTATTCAAATTAAAAAATTTCACATTTTTTTTAAATTTAAACTAACAAAACCAAAATTTGAAAAGTTTAACTAAAAATTAAAATGGAAAAAAAAATAAACTACGTTAAATAAATTTTAAAAAAACTAAATTAATAAATAAACCAAGATTTTTTAAAT